>JARVGQ010000390.1:11034180-11052254 GCA_031762355.1 Hypsolebias martinsi | reverse complement strand
TTGTTGATTGTCCAAGGAAAATCTACTGTTGCTGTTGTCATCATTCTTAGTTTGTAGCCAGGTCTCTTGTAAATGAGTCATCGAGGCTCAATGAGATTAACCTGCCTAAATAAAGGATGAATGAATGAAAATTTTCTGCCGTACAAGTCGTACCGCCCTATAAGTCGCAGCAGTCCAAATATGTCTAATAAAGTAGAAAAATCCGTAAATATGTTGCTTGACATACAAGTCACATCTATTGTGCGTCTCCGCTGACGCGTCACAATGGTTACGCATCTCTGATGACAACCTGGAAATGTGGGCCTGTGTTGTTCCAAAAATCGATTGGGCAAACGGTGGCCGCGAGCATGCACAAGAGGACTTTAACAAGATTAACACTTAAGAACAATTATTTGTTTGCTCATAATTATAGTAAAGATGTGTCTCAGTCTAACTTTTCCTTAATAAATGCACTTTGACAGTTAAATCAGCTGTATTTCAAAAGCCGATCCGTGGCTGCGGAAGTGCGCACAGGACGGCTCGCTGTGTATTTCTTCAAAATTTAACAAGATAAGCACCTATTAACAATTGTTTGCTTGACCTTATAGTAAAGGTGGGTCTCAGTTGAACTTTTACTTAATAAACACACTTCAATGGTTAAATTAGCCACATTTTGCCAGTACGGCACAGCAAATTTAAGCTGATTTGACTGTAGTTTCAAGCAAGCTGGACAAAGGTGGCAGGCTATGGCAAGCTGATTGTGTCATTAATAGGCACTTTTACCTATTACTGTACATGATGCAATGGCATGCCGTACTACTCGAGCGCCATCTAGCTGCTTAAAATGTTAGTGTTCAATATTTTCAGTCAGAATAAATGAAAACAGTCATATCGCTGCCAAAAATTGGTTTATAACTACCGGTACTGTATAGGCAAAACAATTCATAAATAAGTTGCTTCGGCGTATAAGTCACAGGGCATGCAAAATATACAGTACAAACAAAAAAACCTGTAACTTATAGTCCAAAAAATATGGTACTCTTCTTACAACAACAAAGAAAACAAGGGAAAGTCCATCAGCCATGTAGCTGTTAACAGGCCTTTTTTGCTGCTCTGTAACTTGTTTACGTCCCCAGATTGTTGCCATGTCTCAGAATACTCAACTCAGTTTTGGACTAACAATTTTACAAAGAAAACATCAGAAGATCCCAGTTGATACGCACAACCACTTGACTCCTGTTATGATTGGCCACTCTCAGAGGTATGTTCCCAAGGCACATATTCCCGGGTAAGCACAGGTAGAGGTTATGCAGGCAGACGATCCATTTCTTTTCATGATTTTAATCAATTACGTTTTATTTTTGTAACTTTAAAGTTCTCATATTTTCATTTTAAGAGGTATAATGATTGTTAGCAAGGCTTCCATTCACATTTAAGATGTTCCCCTGACGCCTGCAGACACCCTGGCATTGTGCATGACTGCATGCAGCGTACAGTATGTTGGCCAGCACTGTGTACCACTGGGGCACTGTCTGCGGCTGCTGTTGCTGCTAATTTTAGCGATTACATCACCAGTACTAAGAAGACAACCTCGTTGATCTCCTGCTGTATATTTCTATTTGCTTCTTCTCTTCTTCAGGTGCTCTTCGGGAATTTTCTGTCGTCTGACTTTCATCTTCCTTGTCTCTATTTGGGCCTTTGCTTCAGAACATCTGCCCTTAAAACTGGGAGGACATTATGATTGAAAATTACTTGAAGCTTTCAGAAGTCCATCTCATCTATGGGGTTTCAGTTAAGAGAAGAGAAGCAAAGGATCTGTAAGGGTAGAAGTAAATAAGCTACATAAAACCCCAACATATATCCTGAAGCTGAACAAAGCCTGTACTCTTTCTGCCTTACCCCCTTTTTCACCTTGTCAAATCCCACTGGCAGTTCTTTTCCTCCTCATCCCAACCCCCATCGCTGTTTTTTGTCTAAATTTTTCATCCATGCGTCTCCGCCTCTCACTTTCTCTCCTGAGTACTTGTCTCTGTCTTCTCTTGTTTACTTTTAATTTGTCTTTCCCTGGTCTTGGCCCTCTGGGTTTGTCTCACTCTGCATGATGATGTTTATCCATTCTGTTCATCACATCAGACACTACTTATCTGGCAACTGTGATGAAACTATCTATTACATTCACAGCACAGTTGATGATGTGCGAGGTGGACCAGAGGTGTTGGTTTATTACCTGTTCTATCGTTTTATTTCCTTTAGTTGGGTCTGAAAGTGGTCCCTGCTGAGAGCAGTAGGAAAAGGAAGGGCTGGTTTAAATAGCAGGAATTCCTGTCCTGTTCTTCAGACAGAAACACGCAAACATGCTGAATGTTCACATTTAAACATGAGAGGACGGTTACTGTCAGTTGTTTTAAGCTCATCGCTCCTTCATCTCTGTAGAAGATGAATTAAAGTATATGGTGTTTTTGTGTGTGTGTGTGTGTGTGTGTTTTAGGCTTCTTGCATTACCTCCGTATTGTTTAAGTGAAACTTCATTAAACGTAACAATCACAAACACACTTTTTTCACAGTAAAACACTAAAAGCTGTCTAGAAAATGTGCAGATATGTCAATGCAGATTTTTTTAAAATGTTTTTGCTGTTGAGGTTCACATGTGCTGCAGGATGGGATTTTTTGCAGATGTGCTCTTACAGCTGGAAATATTATAGACTAGCAACAGACGGAAGGACATCTGCGTTCTTCCATTCAGTGCAATGTTTTTGACTCAATTTCAAAAGAAAAAAATGCTGCTGAAATGAGCAGATGAATCGAATAAGGCAGCTGACATAAAAATCTAGTTATTGCTTTAATTTCACTTCTGTCAGATTTTCTTTCAGTTTTGTCCAAAACAATTCCTTGTCATAGTTCTTTCAAAGTTCTTATGAACTAAGAATCAAACAATAAATATATATACAGTAGTCCCTCGCTACTTCGCGGACTCGCTCTTTCGCGGACTCGCTCTTTCGCAGTTTTTCAAAGTAAGATTGGATATGACACACAACTGGCTGATTGATGGATGAGCCACACAAGCGGCATGGATTGTTTATTTAAAATACATTATTTTAAATGATTTAGCATGTGCTAAATCATTAGGTACAGGGAGAAGCTCCTGCCTGCAGCCTGTCATGATCTCCGCGCTCTGCCACCTGCGGCTCGTTAACCCTTTAATGTACAGCTGCACCGATTGACTTTTGTCTTCCAACTTAAAATTCAAAATATGTCTCATCGTAAAATCGTCATCACAAAATATAAAAGTGTTAAAAGTAAATTTTTATTATTTTAGAACTTCTATGTTCAGTTATTGCTGTGTAATTGATCAAGAAGTACATTTCTGCTCCGTGCTGCAGAGCTGTGTGAAGGGTTAACACTTTGATGTCCTTCTGCGCTTCTCTTCTCTACAATTTAAATTTAAATACTGTACTGTAATATTTTAAACTAACAATCCATGCTGCATGGATTGTTTATTTAAAATAGTACGGTATTTAAATTAAAATAGTTTATTTATATAGAAGGAGGGAGATTGGGAGGTGGTGAGTGTGATTGAAGTGGAGAAGTGGGCTGGCAGAGAGCGGCAGGAGGCAGAGAGCTGAGATCATGACATGCTATGTTCTTTTAGAGCAGTTACAGTTTAGAAACATTGTTTATAATATTGCAAGAGTGTGGCAGGGTTTATAAAGCCTTTATATAAATACTAAGTTGTGGGGGGGTGGTGGTCCCAAACCCCCTGCAATAAACGAGGTACTACTGTATACCGTATTTTTTGGTCTATAAGACGCACTTAAAATCCTTTCGTTTTCTCAAAAATTGACAGTGAGTCTTATAATCTGGTGCACATTATGTATTAATTCTGGTTGTGCTTACTGACCTCGAATCGATTTTATGTGGTACAACTGATCAGTATTGAGAGTTACTGTGGATGAGTTGAATAAAGTTTGACTTGTCTGACTTTTATTTCGCTTAATGCGCCTTATAATCCGAAAAATACGGCATATCTATTTCTGTTTGTGTAGTCCTGTAGTCAATGTGGCACTTCTAGATTGTGTTTGTGACCAAATGTTGTTTCAAGCCCCAAACAAACTGTGGTGTGTGACGCTGCTTCTTACACAGTGTGGGTTGTGTTGAAGGGTCACAGTGTCAGACCATAAACAAGTCACTGCTGTTTGAGGTAACAGTCGTGCACTTCTTGTGTGTTTGTGTCTGCATGTGCTGTGGAGCAGCAGAGATTTTAGTAAGCTGACTCTTTGATTATCCTGACAGAACTGATTAGATGTGAGCTGTATTCACACACACACACACTCAGAAACACTCCATCTGACTTGTCTATGGCAACATGAATGTATAGAAATGAGTGTGTGTGGAGTCCCATGAGGCCAATCTTCCCTGTAGCATCAGGCTGAATGACAAATGAGGAACCCCCCCACCCCAAGTATTCACACAAGACGAGCATTCGTTCACACAGGATGTGATGCGTCTGGCCAGATCAAGCTGCAGCATGTACGACTGTCGACACCGTTTCCTTTCTGTTATTTGCTTTTTGAGACTTGACAATTCATTCTAATTTTTTTTTTTAATCTTTTAGGGGCAAAATTGATGCGCATGTTAGCATTTATTTTTCATCTTTACAAAAAGTCTTCACCTCTCCCTTCTTTCTTTCCAAACATTTCAGACCAGCCTCAGTATTGTTTTTCTCACCTCATTTTTTTTTTCAGCTTTATGCATTAAAAAAAAAAAAAAAATCACCTCACTTCACCCCACATGCTCACAAACACAACAGCAGACAGACTGTTCCAGGAAGTGCTTCCTGTGTGACGTGTTTCCTGCGCCGTGTTTTGCACACAGACTCCACGTCATCGTGTTCTGTTTCTCAAAAGTATCCTGCGTGAAACTGATAAACTCTGATATTCATCAGGTCAGATGCCCAGGATGAGTCACGTTGAGACCACATCATGCAGGGCTCTTCTCATCAGTGCATTACTTTGGCTGTTGTGAAAAATCCCCCTCTGTTTACTTAGAAAAGGAAAAAGGTTGACAGATAACATATCTAAAACTTCTCTAAAGGCTTGTGGTATTAATACATATTTGTCCAGTTCCTCTGGTATTTTGTGAACTTTTGTTTTTAATATATCTTTTTTTTTTTTAGTTCCCTGTAGCTCTTTTTTTTCCCTCTCCCAAAAATCAAACAGGCTACTCTATATTCAGGTTTATTTATTAATATTGTGGGTAATTTTGGGATATAGAATATACAAATTGATGATCTCTTCAAATATATCATCTCTGCCCATTTTTTTTTTTTTGGTCATTTATTTTATATATCAGTGTAAAATGAGGGTTTACCTTCTTTCAAGCATCTTTGTTGTAATTTACATCACATGTGGTAAGTGAGGTGGAATGAAATTGTGTAGTCAAGGTCCCAGTTACACCCATAAATAGCAACAATGTAAAGTATATAAAGAAACAGTGTACAAGGATCTAAGATATAAACAATAAAAATAATGTAATATAATATGGGTGTATTAAACAGCAGCCAGAACACGAGTCTGTTGTGAGCAGAAAAGTATGAATATATCAGCTTAAGGTAAGAAATCAGCAGCATGGGTAATCGGCAGCACAGACAAAGTCACATATCATCAATTAAAGTGGCATTACAGTGATTTTTCTGGTTTGGGATTCATGAGTCTAACAGCCTCAGGGTAGAAGCTGTTCCTCAGTCTGATGGTTTGACACTTAATGCTCCTCAACTTCCTTCCTGAGGAGTAGAGCAAAAGGTGTGTGTGCTGAGTGAGTGGGGTCCTTCATGATGCAGGTTGCCCTCTTCCTGCATCTGGAGGTGTAGATGCCTGTGATGGTGTGGAGACTGACTCCAACAGTGCAGCCTTCACCACTCTCTTCTCTCTGCAGCTGTGCAGCCTCCATGTCACACGTTGATGCTGGAGCTCAGGATGCTCTCCACTGCACACCTGTAGAAGGTGAAGTTTATGTTTATGACAATATTCTGTTGAAGTTATGATAGCACACTTTTTTTATTATTATTTTTTATCAGCAGTCATTCTGTCATTTGTTTAACCAGAAATATTAAGACTGTTTTGGGGAGTTATTTTTCAGTTTGCAGGCACATTAAACCTTGACCAGTATCCTTTGTCAGTTGTTGACAATGAGAAATGTGATGAAAAGTTTCGATTGTAACCTCACTGTTTTTTTTGTTTTTTTTTTTAATTCCTACTTTTTGCTCAGCAGTCTTCATCTGAACCTTTGAATGTGAGGAAAGTCTCATTATCTGAAACTGTCACTCAAGTTCTGCACAGCTTTAGGGGGAGGGGCTTCTTGCAAACCCTCTAGTTCTCTCCTAAAGATGCCTCAGAATTGTATATTTTTAATCCAGCTGATATCCTTTTAAATTTATTTGAGAAATGCAGCAGAAGCTGCAGCCGTGTGTATGCGTGTGTGTGTATATTAAGGCTGTGGCTTTGATGCCAAGGAAAGGATCTCGAGCTGTGCATACATATATGCAAAAGGGAAAAGGCTGCAGCTGGTGCACTTAGACACATTATGAGCACAGCCTGTCCCATCCTGAAACACACATTTATTTTATACACTCCTTGACGAAGCCATCCATTAAGACTGAAATCTTTAATCCATTCAGTGATCTGTAATTTCATTCAGGTGGACCAGTAGGGTTTAATGGGTTGTGTGTGTGTGTATGAGTATGGGGGCTGGTTTGCTTTATCTTCTTGCACCTTTTGGTTTTTCTCTTTCTGTGTATCCAGTTATCTGTTTCTGTGTTTCTCTTTTTCTCTTGTGTACATAGCGCTCCTCCGAAGGCAGGGCTCCATGTGCTTGCGTCTGATTGGCTGCAGAGTAAAAAGGTGATGTCATTCTTAGTCGGGAGGTGCGTTGCTCTTCGTATGCGCCGAGGAGAGAGGATTGAGTGTAGAGATCCTGATTCAGAGCAGCAAACGGAGTAAAAATAGTAGCATGCAAGAGATAATGAGGAGTATATTATAGAAGGACATGCATGGGAAATAGTTTAGTCTACACAAACACTATGGATTTAGAAAAAAGAGAAGACAAACACAATGAGGATTTACTGAAGATGATGTTATGATCGATTCTCCTATTTAAATCAGCTCTCCTACTCTAATTGATAATCATCCTTTCAAATAGTTGGGCTTTGAATTTGTTCCTCCTCCTCTATATCCTCTTTATTGTCTCAGAGTCATAAAAGCTGCAATCTGCATGACGGAGGAAGCAGTGGTGCAGCATGGTGCGGGAAGAGCAGGAAAAAGAATCTGACGCTTTGCAATAAAATCTGCAGTGCAACATAAAATCTGTTGAAATCCTCATACTCTAATACTGTAGTAACAAAATGCTCTGTTTTAATGGGATTGCAGCCCTGGTTGGATCACTTAACTCATATTACGTTTTATAACCTGCACTGTGTACTTTTAAGTGCTGTCAGAAGATCAGCTGAAGGACACGGCACCTTTCACGATGCCGCCATGTGTTGCTCAAGTGCTTTTGAAAAAGTTTGCACAAACTGAGCTGCACTAAGACAGATGTAGAAAACCTCTATAAAAAGATTTGGAAAGACTATTTATTAAGAAAGTAAGTTCCTTAGAAACAAAAAAGATAAGTTAAATTAGATTAGTCAACTTAATTTTAAATTAATTTAAGTTCTGTTGTATTTAATCTCATAAAGAACCTGGAGAGTTTGAATAGACAACGCTCCCTGAATGGGAATGTACCGGTAATTGTCTTCAGCTACAGAATGGAAGTCCAGTTGTTGCTTTAATCATTATGTTTTTCTTCAGTTTATCATGTCCTGGACGACTGATAATCTAAACCAGCATCTCATTTAAACGGGAAGGCCAACAAACCAGTGTCTCTGCATCTTAAATGTCCGTCCAACTTTCTGCAGCAGATTTCCACATCTGGTGCTCTGAGGGGGAGAAACCTGACTCAGGATTATTTGTAGTTCTTGTCAACCCCGCGTCTGCTTCAAATCATTGGCAGCTACAGCCTAACGTCTTTTATTAGCTGATGATTTGTCCATGAACGCTCTGCATTATGTGTGGTTGTGTTTTTGTTTCTGCATGTCAGATTCCATCTTGTGTGTTGCAAATCTTCCAGAGCAGAGTTCATTCTGCATCATAGCAGCAGCGTCTGTCCTTGTATCTCATAGAGGGCTCTATGATTTATCCCCCACCTCCTTGTTTTTTTATAATTTATGCTTCATGCTCACAAAGGGGAGGGAACTGCTTCAGTATACTGAGCTTTATGTTACCAGCAGATCAATAAAGATGTTCCCTCGCTGTCCTCTGTCGCTCCCATTCTTCCCTCTCTGTCCATCTGCATCTGCTCAGCAGCCAATCCACTTAATGCAGTTTCTCTCGCTGCTCTGCCTCATTTGAGCCACCTCCCCGAGCCGCTCTCTCTTTCCCGCCCTCTCTCGCTGCACAGGTGATGTCATTCTTTTTCAGCTGGATTCCCCTCCCTTCTCCTTTCTCGCTCCCACTCTCTCCTGTGCCTCCTATTAGCGGCTGGATCTCCACAGTGCAGCATCCATCCACGGTAGCTTCCTTTCACGGCTGGGAGGGGGGGAGAAGGAATGCCGGCGTGAGGTGCGAGCGCTAACTTAGGGATGAGACCCTAACGCTGCAGGATCTCTGCCCCTTTGCCATGGAGCTGAGCTGCAGGAGCTTTTTGAAGAGATAAAGAGTTGCAAACATACAGAGTGGGTGCACGAGGAACTACAAACAGACGTAGCTCTCTGGCAGCTGAAGAGGACTGTTCAGATGACTTGAAGCCACACAAGAAGCTTCATCTCTCGGGGCTGCAGCAGACATGTCTCCTTTTTTTGTTTTTTTAAATATTGATTTTTAAACCGAGGAATTTTGAGCTGTTTGCTGGAGCGAATCGTCAAGAGGACAAATTTGAGTCAGCAAGCTTTTCAGTGAACTTTAATCAGATTAACTCAACTTTTTTTGCCAAGCTTCACTTTTCTAAACAGGCATTTTTTTTCTGGATGCAGTTGTATATTTTTTGCACAGTGTTTCTTCTTGAGGAGTGTTTTTGGATTTAATGTTTAAGGAGAGAACAAAAAGCTTTATTTGATTGGATCTGTCTCGACTTAAAGCCTCCTCTCCTACTGACATGTTGCAGTTGCTAAGCTGATTTTTCTGTTTTTGCACCTAATTAATACAGGATTTTCTTTCCCCCCCAAACAAGCTTCTAGTCGAATTCTCCACTTGCAGCAAAGAGTGTTGCGTCAGCCATCACCCTCCTTTCTCTCATTAATTTTATTTTTATAATTTCTTGCCGAACGAGGGGAAACTTCCCCTCTCTGGCACCCTCCCTCCTGTGGAAATGGCTTTCCTGGTCCGTTGCTATGCCAACTGCTTGCAGCCGTGGTCCTCCAAAGTAAGCCATGTCGTAATCCCTTTTTCTGGCCGGTTCTTCTGGTGGCAGGATACCGCCACCTCTGTGCATGCATGTGTGTCTGTGTATGTGTGCTTATCAAGAGAAAAAGGGCGGGGATCAGAGAAAATGATCTTTATTCATGTCCATGTTGCATGTATTTAGTTTAAAGACAAATGCATGACTGGTTTTGTGCAGAAGTCATTTGCAGAATCTTTACTGTCTGAGGAGATCGATTTAAACATGAGATAAACCACATTAATAAAATAAAATCTTATTGCTAGTCATTATTATGCATGTCAATAAAGAGCTGTTATGTCTTGTTGAAGTAGATTTTCTTGGCCGTGCACTGTTTTATTAATCTCAGCAGCTACACCTTCCATTCTCCAACTCTCCACGGTGATTTACGGTAAATGTTTCCAAAAATAATATTTGGAAGGCTCAGTGCTCCTGTTGCTATAAATTCTGCTTTTTTTTTTTTTTCCACGTTACCAGCATTGGGCTTAAATATGTTTAAACCCTGCAGATGAGGTCACAAACCACAGATTAACTGTTAGGCTATATATTTAATCCATCTGATCTGCCTTTTGGCTTCCAGTAGTTGAAAGCGAACTGGTAATGATGTATCCGTGTGTATAATTAACAGTTTGATGACCTAGTTTCAGTTTCTCAAAATAATCTTTCAGAATTATCCTCCGGTGAACCTTGTTGCTTGCATCCTTTATTTTTTATTTATTTATGTATTTTGTTAGGGTTTCCTATCCTTTTGTTTGTTTTCCATTTTATTTATTTATTTTTGTTTTAAATGATTAAAGCTAACAGTTCTTGCAACATGAGTTTGTCTTGGATCCTGCATGTCTGTCACTCGGGGAGCATCTGTCTGGGTGCTGGAAGCCTCAGAGATGTTTGTCTTTTTATGTGTGTGTGTATGTGTCGTTGTGTGTGCTTCAAGTAGAATAAGTACTAATGAAGTCCCTGAAGATGAAATGAGTTAAAAGAGTAAGATGTTCAGTCTAATGTGAAACATAGTAAATATGTCCTAAATGTTTTATCTGACCAGCGCTGTCCCTCACCTGAGATCCATAAAGCTCATTTTTCAAGAGATACTTTATAGAAGTTGTGCTCATTTCTTTTACTTTAAAAGGAAATAGTTTCATAATGAGCTTTACATTGATTTGTGTAGTATATGTCGTCTTTATTACCGGCACCTATGAGAGAGCCAATCACTTGATCATGACAGATTTCAACAATCTGATTATTGCCAAATTATTTACCGTATGATGTTCATTATAAAAGCTGATATCACTGTAAACAAACATTTTGTTTACTCCTCTGATGGGCTTCTGAAGGGTTTAGTAGCATTATTGATTATTTAGTCATCGGGACGCAGAGGTTAGAGGAGGTGGGCATGCAGTTGGAAGGTCGCTGGTTCGACTCCCCAAACTGACAACATTAAAATGTGGGTGGGAAAGGTGAAACAACCATACCTCCCTCCACCCTCATTTGCCCCACTCTGAGCCCTTGAGCAAGGCCCTCAACCCCCACCGTCTGCTCCCCCAGGCGCTCTAGCTGGCAGCTCTCTGCTCCACACAGAGGGCTGTGGTAGCTTCATGGTGTGCGGTTGTGTCAGGAAGGACATCCAGCGTAAAAACAATTGCCAAGCGAGTTAGTTTGCTGTGGCGACCCCTGAAGAAGGGAGCAGCTGAAAGAAGATTTATTTATTATTTAATAATCATTTGGTTTTAAAAATGGCAGATGACATTTGAATATAGCACTTTCATAAAACCCCTAATGATGTTTCAGTTTGTTTTATATAACAATAATTAAGAAAATATAAATTATTTAATTACTGTAACTTCAAACAAATGAAAATGACACATTTGAAGGACTAATTCTTCAACCAGGACATTAAAAACAAAAATCACGATAAATCAAATACTGGTACTTTTTTTTTTTTTTTTTTTTTTTGGTGCTTTATGATGCAGAGATTCATTTTAGTTGACCTTTGACGGCCTTTTATTTTCCTGATCTCATCTGAATTCTGAGCTTTTGCCTGATCACTTTTTATATTAACAATATAAATATGTCTGCGCCGTCTTAACTGGTTTCTCAAAGTTGATCCTGGTCGATCCGAGCATGATTTTCCTCTGTTCAGAGCTGCTGAGGTGGCGTTGAGCACAGCCTCTTTTCACGTCTATATTAATTGGTAGGCATCTGTGTTGCGCTCACCTTTTGTAAAGGTTAATTAAGTGTTCCTTTTCCTCCCATTAGGCAGCTAGTGCTCTGTCTGAAGAGGTAGAAGCCACCAGAAAAGCTAAAGGAAAGAAGTTGTGTGTGAGGGTGGCCTGCAAAGGAACTTAAAGTTCCTAAGATAATGTTAGAAGTTCACAAGTTTGAAGTAGAAAGGAAATTTAAAAAGAAAAACAATAAGTAGAATAAATCTTGTAAAGAACTTATTTTAATTTCTATAGAGTTCCCCCCCCCCATGCATCATAATTGTCTGTATTCAGAAATACAGGCAATTATTGTATATAATGGTTTGGCATTTCTGTCTGCTTTAAAGTGGTTGGGATTGGTGACAGTTATTTATTTTTGTATACTTACATTTGTATTAAATGAATAGTCCTGTATATCTGCATGCAGTCTGTTCAGTTTGCAACCGTGTTTCATGGAAATAAAACTCAATTTAAGGCTGATGGTTCTTGGTATCTGTACCAATCGCCACGATAAGCATCTTTTATGCATGAATCTTTTTTTTTATAACCTCATACTTGGGCTGTCATTGCGAACACAGTTTATTTAGCCATATAAGTCGTGTTCCCAAACATCAGCTTTAGCCCTGAGAACCATATCGCCTACTCTAGTGTCTAACGTCAGCGGATAGTTATTGAAATATTGACTGTGTAGCTGGAAATCTGGCATCAGATGACATGCATTGAAATGTGGGCTAGTGGAGCAGCTTTGTGATGCCAGAAGGGCTTCCAGATGTTGATTTATTAGACCTGCAATATTTTTTTTTCTCTCTAATAAAACATAGTTCTTTAACTGAAGGTCTTATCTGATCAGTTTTTTTTTTAAATGCATTTAACTTCATGTTTACCATTTATTGTAACATTTATATGTGAGCTGCCTCTTTAAATCTTGGCCTCCTTAGTAGAATATTGTCTTTATCCTGGAGGTCTTATCAAAAATGTTAGGAGCCTTCCTGCTTTCTGTTCTTTTCCTTCCTCTTTCCTTCCCCTCCAATCTGAGTTCAGTTGGGAACTTTTTTTTTGTGTGCAATACCACTTGCTCACCACCCTTTTTCCTTCTACCTTTCCATCTCTTGGTCTCCATCTATTATTTAAGCATCAATATTGGGGCCTGTTGTTGCCAGCCTGGCGTTGCTGCTGTTGTTGTTCCCCCATTGGGACATATCTTCACTTATCTCATCTTTCCTTTCTTATATATCACAGCAACTCCTTCCAACGTCATCTGGATCTTCACAATTCAAACCTTTGCTCTGTGTTCATTTAACGTTGGCAACTTTGCAAAAAGATCACCCTACCAACATTTTTTTTTCTTTTTTACACATACCTGTCTTTATTTATTTATTTTTTGTTTTTCTGCTAAATATTCAACTGGACTTAAAACTTATTGGAAAAGGTTGAATGGAGCTAATCAGAACTTTTTTTTTTTTTTAAAGAACCCAGCGAGGATGTACTGTAGGAGTTGCTTGAATGTATATTTAATCTTAGCTCTTATCTATTTTTAATCTGATCAGTTTTTGCTAAGACGTTATGCATTACCGAACTCCAAAGAGCCTTGTCCCCTCAGAAGAAGATGATTCAGTCACAGTTCATCAGGTTCATCCTCAGCCGGACCCGTGTTACTTCCCTCAGCAATCAATGGCCCATGGTGAACATTGGCATTATCAGTTTGTCTGGACCAATTGTCCTTTGAATAATAAGTGACACATAAAAGCGAGCTGCTGGGTTCAGAACAAGTAAGACTTTTTGTAAATGTAAAAATAAAATCCTTTAAAACTGAATGCTCCCATTAGTTTCAAGTACCAGGATTAGTTTTTGAATTAAGCCCCAGTCACTGCACATTTGTTCATTATCAAAACAAATGTAGAACAGATAGCTATATTGAAGTACTCAAACTGTATTGAGAGAATATTTATTTTCCAATGCAGTCTGAGTCTATTGACTGTTCAGTGCTGAGGTTTTGAGCCAAGATGGTTGAGTCTAATAGGGAAGTTAGCACCGCAGAGTTCTTTTCATATTTAAATGTTGCTCTGCGAATGGAAAAGAGCATTTAAAATCATAAATCAAATACAGTAGTCCCTCACTACTTTGCAGTCCGTTTATCATGGACTCGCTCTATCATGGTTTTTCAAAATAAGATTGGACATGACGCACAATTCCCTCATTGATGGATGAGTCACATGATTGATGATTTCATTTAAATGAAGTCTAGTGGATACTTAACTGATTCCATTCATCCATTTTCTTTTACCTGCTTCTTCCTTTTTGGGTCACGGGTATCACTGGTCCCCATGTCCAGCTGTGACTGTGTGAGAGGCAGGGGACACCGTGGACAGGTCTCCAGTCTATCACAAGGCCACAGTGAGACAAACGAGACAAACAACCATACACTCTCACTCACTAATTTAGAATTCCCAGTGGTTGCAGTTTTGTAATAATGCCTCTAGGTGTCTGTGTATTCTACATGCTGAGCATTTAACTGGAAAAATAACAAAGTAAAACAATGAAAAGGGAAGTATCAATGCATCAAACATTATTTTAGTGTTGCAATTTAAACTGGTTTGCTTTGCCTCAAATAAGAAAATAAAAATAACTTTCTAATAGTTTATTGTAAGAAGCTAAAGCAAAAATACTCCAAATCTAAACTTTGGAAATTATGGAAAAACCTCTAGAAAATAGCCAGTAGATACTGATTATAAATGCACTTCTGCATTACCACATCAGCAGATACGTATGTGTCCTGCTAACATAATTTTACATAGCTGCACCATGCCATATTTTAACAGAATAATTCCTGAGCTTTATGAAGAGGACCTTTGCCAGGTGAAGTCAATACCATAACCTCTTCACATTGACCGTGGCTGACTTCCTCTGACCTTAGCCCCGCTTATATTGAAGCCAGACGAACTGACTGAAAATGCACAGGGTGTCAAGGTAATGTGGCCTTTTAAGCTTCGAGGTGGGGAGGGGATGGGGTGTCCAGACAAAAACACAAGCAGAGAGACAGAGCAAGATCAGAGAGAGGGCTTTCAGCATGCCGAGGGAGGTCTAGGATATCATATGCACAGGAAGTGGGGGTGATAAAGATCAATATGGATTGCATTTAGTCAAGCCATGTCCTACTTGGCTCTCATAAGTCATAAATTATGATATGGTCCTAACAAAAACAGACACTGTTGCTAAATCTTTTCCCCACAGGTGCTTTAGTTGGTCTTCCAAGAAGTCCTACAGTTGTAATATTTTTGGGGTAAAAAAATTTAGCTCAAATTTAGGTATATGTTGAATTGTACAGGTCAGTTTAAAACAATCAGAGATTCCATTTTTACAAGAGTTCAGACAATTTTGTAGTTTCCCTTTTCTCGTGCTTCAAGAAATTATTGATTAAAAAAATGGATTGCAAAAGCTTTTACTGTAAACTGAGTATTTCTCCTTTTGTTGAATAGGCTGAAAGACGCACACACTGCCTTTATGTAGATTGTTAAACCTCTATGTGCCTTTTGTCATTCCTGGATTCTAGTTATCAGACTATGGAAAATAGTTTTCAGCAGAGAATAAAACCACTGTTTGACCATGCACATATTTTGTACTGTCACCAATTACCAGTGATATATATTTGCCTATTAAAAAAAAAACTTTTTCTCACTTTAATGCTTTAAGGGAAAAAACAAGTTTTAGTGTTCATAGCGGCGTGAAAGGACCACCATAATTGTTGTCTATTAGCTATAATGGGCTAAAACGTAGTCACTGAAAAGCCCCACTACACATTACAGAGCTGAATGGACTGGAATGGAAGCTTTTCATGAGCACAAGCACACTCCTTTAGTGTCGGCACACATTTGCTTGGCATGTGGCACTTGAACTTGGTGATAGAAGCCTGAGTTGCAGTTAAACACCAACAAATGCACACAGACTCACACGCAGGTTTAAATGCAGGCTCGCTGCCGCAGTCAGAAATGTGTGTTACTCAGAACATGAATAAATACATATTTACCACCCAGCCTCTCTTTATATATGCAAACTCCACCTACTTCTATTAGTCATGAGTTGCCATCCCCCACCCCCATCCTAACCATCCAACTGATATTTCAGCCACTTAGGGCCCCCCACCCCACTCAATTTAACTCATCCCCCCATTATCTCACCACTATTGATCCACATCCTCTTGTGAGCCTGCACTGCCAGAGAGAGAGAGCCTTTACTGGATAATTTTCAAGGGCATTTATAAATACGAGATGAGGTGGTTGGGTGTTTGTGAATATGTGAGTACAACAAAGAGGAGGACCGTGTGGATGGGGGGCTGACAAGTGGTGTGTCCTTTGCACATGTTCTGGCAGGTGATAATTGTCTGTAAAGAAAGCCACACTTAACATATGCACTCTGTTTTTTTGTGCTTCCCAACACTGCAGCAGATATTAACACTAACACTTTGACACACAGTCCTGGAAACTCTTCTTTAATACGTGTTCGGATCTGGGCAGCAGTGTGGATTTACATCCTTTTTTCCAACCATTTTTTTTTACTTTAATCTAGCACTTGTAGCATTGAGCTAAGTATTCTTAAACACAATATTAAAACATCTGATTAATTCCATAGTTCAGGGTTGGTTTAAAAATAAAACCATAATTTCCCATTCTGCCTGGTCGCGGTGCCGAGATCGCAGTTAGTCCAGTCTGGGCTGAAGTGAGTGGACCAACAAGAGTGGGACTGGATCCAACATGAACAGAAACACCCCAGGAGAACCACAGAGTGGAGCAGCTCCTCTAACCCCACCCTGGGTCAACCTGTAAAAGGATGCCAGGGATGCTGTGTGTGCGTTTGTGTTTATACGTGTGAGAATCTGTTGATTGGGCTGCTGAGCAGGAAGCATCTGTTAGCAGGGGGTAGCCAGGAGGTTGCATGTGACTGGATATATGTTTGTCAATTTGCTTGTGCTTGTGTGTCCACATTGGTTTGTGTGTGAGTCAGAGCCAAGTGTTTTTCCTCTTGTGTATGGTAGACCTGGCCGTGGCCCACCTTCCTCAGGCGTTCCGACAGACACGCCCAGAGGCCTTCCAATGACGCACACGCGATCCGTCACTCAAACAACAACTGGCAAAACCAAACGACGTGCTGAGAAAAAGACAGATACACAAAATATTTTAAAATCCCAGTTTTTGTCTACAAGCAGATTGTGTCACTTCATAGTTTTCTTAAATACGTTGCTCATGCCTCATAAGTTTCATGCAAAGACTGTGAACTAACTATAGCTTAAAGAAGTCTAAATACTGCAGCAACATCCTTTCAACAAGCAATGGATAACAGCCTTTCAATTAAAGCTAAATTAACCCATGCAGTCTTCAGCTTTATTTAAAAAATGTTTTTTAAAGATATAAAACGGGTTCAGAATGCAAAAAGAAAGGTAAGACGTATAGAAATTAATAATTTGTTCGAGTTCAAAAAATTCCATGCCGATCGTGCGGCTCATCCATCAGTCAGCCAGTTGTGTGGCATGTCCAATTTTATTTTGAAAAACCGCAATAATGCGAGTCTGCGATAAACGAACTGCAAAGTAGCGAGGGACTATACTGTACATAGTTTTACGATTCTATTAAATAAAACATATAAAAGTCTCCCACAAATGGCCAACACTTTGACTTAGTGTCAAGTACCTCGCTTCCAAACCCTCATTTCACTCACATCTACACACACTTTGTCACTCCAGGCTCCACCTGGGAGGAGTTTCCACTTCGCCCTGGCTGGAGTAATTCTCAGTCCTCTTGTTAAAAGCACTTTTCTCAGCAGGGGAAGGCAAACTTGTGCCAGTTACCGCTTTAGTCATGAAAGACTCCAGACGATTGAATGAGCTCCTAACTTTGTGGGGAATTAATCACAATTCAGCCAGTTTAAACCCAGTAATCGCCACAAATGAGCTTTTTTTAAAAAAAAATATTATTTGATGTTTTAGTAGCTGTTGGATTAATAAGTTGAATAAGTTTTTCATCCTTGTTTGTCATTTATTCTCTTGTCCTTTGCTCCTACTGTGTCTCCTTCCTTCATCAGACAACAGGAGCAAAAGTCTCTGAGTCTGTCACAATACTGGCACAACACTGCGCCGAATCTGCCAACTGATGGCCGTTGCTCCATTGTAGAAACTTGCCAGCCAATGATTGTTGAAAGTTGTGCCTCACAAACCTTTTCCTGCCAAATCTCAGAATAAAGTTTCATTTATCAGCTGACATGAGAGTAGTACATTTGAAAGACTTATTTTTAGATCTAGAAAGCTGCTATACACAATTCCCATCTCATTTGTTAGGGTTTAAAAGCTGCTCCACTTTTAAGAGCTTTTAGTATACAGTATATATATAATGTGTGTGTGTGTGTGTGTGTGTATATATATATATATATATATATATATATATA
>JARVGQ010000390.1:10987995-11002342 GCA_031762355.1 Hypsolebias martinsi | reverse complement strand
TACATTCTGTACCTTAAACATGTACAGTACTGTATTTCCAAGCAGTTAGCTAACACAGTACCCTCAAAAAACACACAAAACGGCACTGTGTGGAGCTATTGAAAGTCAATGGGAGGTGTGATGACGTCACTGGGAGGCGGATGTAAGTCAGAGTTTCCGTAAGTCGGGGGTGACGTAACTCGAGGACTACCTGTATATCTATTAAAACACTACTACTTTTGCACCTTTTGCTTGTGAACAGGTTGAGTTTAGATTTGTGAAAATTTACAAGTTTGCATTGTTTATGTTGTTAGAGAGAGTAAATATCATGAATAAATTTAACACTATGCATAATCCATGTTGAAGTGTCACATCATTTTCATCCCCCTTTTTGCCATCTGCATTTGGTAGCGGGTCAAATTGACAAAAGACCATGCAGAATAATGTAGTATTTTAATTCCACAAGAGAAAACGATGTAGTCTCTGTAATAGGTTTAGGAAAAAATATCAGTATCGGATATCAGCCAAATAAGTTTTAACATATTGGCATATTGTATATCGAAAAAAATCCAATATTGATATTGTGCATCCCTACCTGATGTTCCAGGTGCAAGAAGAAGGTAAGCTGAAGTTGTGTTTAATTTGAGCATTTTCCAGTCAGAATGAGACAAATAGATGATCAGCAGGATTAACTTTAAGCCACCAATATTTCAATCACGTTTAATTTAACCCCGAGCTTGCATTAACCTCTACCATGAAAAACTTGCTTGTTTTCTTACTATTCAGGCTGATAATCCGTGCCATGTGTTGGATTTATCTGACCTATACCTTGTAAAAAAAAAAAAAAAAACTCAGTGCAGCTTAATCATTTTTGCTGATCGTTCTAAAGCACCGCTAGCAGTACATTGTTTGCTGGAGCATTTTCTTGTCCACTAGCTAGCTCTGCCTTCCAAAGCCTTTTGATCCTTTCCCTAAAGCTGCAGAGGGCAGCCAGGTATTGATCGGATAATGGGCCTGAATGATTCTCTTGGCTGCGGCTCAGAGAGAAACTGTCGGCTCTAAAACACATCCAGTGGAGAGGAGTCAATTCACAAGTGTTAGCGTTTCCGCTTCTTCATTTTGGACTTTGTTCTTTTCGTGTCAGACAAAAGTGGATGGCTTTCGAGTTTCTCTTCCCTGTCAAATGAATCGTTTCCAGCACAAACTTCTGTTCTGGTGAAGTTAACAGACGTGCTGAACTGGGAGGCATCGTTACGTCCCTGAATGTTTTACAGATTCTGCTTCCGAATATACTGTAAATGTTGCTCCGCGTTGAGATCAAGAATTCACTTTCGAATGCTTTTATATTTTATTTTTAAACAAATTTAAGGCTGCTACATTTCATACATTTTTTTTTTACTTTGTCGTATGAGTCTTTATGTGAGTTTTAATGGTAGCTGGCTGAAAGCTCAGTTCAGTAACTGTGTTTGTGTAAATGAAGCAGTCACACTATTGTGATCCATTTTTCTCTGTACGTTTTTTGGTGCGTTTCTTGTCCCGCAGTTTTCAAGATATTTCAACAAATCATATCAAAATGTTCAGCTCTTTCAGGCGAAGGGTGCTATGACTTTTGGCATTGGTGCAACTTTAGCTTTTTTTGCATTTTTCTCCTAAAAATTGACTGAGCTCATTTTACATCCATCTTTAGATCTGTTTATGACCTGTTCCTGCTCGTTTCACATTTTGTTCTGGTTCAGCTTCTTTCAGATCATTGTGCAAATGTAAATGTTTTTCACCTAATTTCAGCTTTTTTTTTTTTCTTTTTTTTTTCCCCCCCAGCTGTTTTGTGCTCCTGTCAGCTTCCTTCTGCTAACTACAATATTTCTGTGCTTCTTTTAATTTCTTTCTGCTAATTTCAGCTTGTTATACTGTTTCCAGCTTATTTCTGCAAGTTTCAGCATTTTCTACTCTTTCAGCTTCTGCAGTTTTTATGCTCATTTTAGCTTTTTCAGCTAATTCCACATTTTTTTGCACTCAACTTTTTTCAGCCTAATCCAGCAAAATTGTGCTTTCTCTACTTCCTTGTAATTTCAACTTCTTTCTGCCTTTTTAGCTACTTTTCAACAGTTTTCTGCCAGTTTCAGCTTTTTTTAAGATAATTTCCACTTTTTTATTTTTACTAATTCTGCTTCTTTCAGCAAACACGTTCTTTCTGCTTTCTTCTGCTAATTTGAACATGTTCTACCCGTTCAGCTTATTTTTTTTAGCATTTTAGCTAATTTCAGCTGTTTTCAGATAAATTCTAATTTTTCTTGATAATTTCTGCTACTTTCAGCCTAATTAACTTATTTCTGCTCATTTCAGCTTGTAATGCTCCTTTCAGCTTTCTTCTGCTAGTTTCAGCTTATTCTGCTATTTCAGCTACTGTTTAGCTGATTTGTGCTAAATTTAGCTTTTTCAACTTATTACACATTTTTTGTAGCTCATTTCAGCTCCTTCCACTTCCTCTGGGTAGTATACTTTCTGCCTTTTCAGCTGTATTTTTGCTAAATTCCTGATTTTTGTGCTCATTTCTGCTTAATTAAACCAAATTCAGCAAATATGTGTTCTTTCTGCTTTCTTCTGCTAACTTAGGCTTGTTCTTCGTTTTCAGCTACATTTCTGCATGTTTTTAGCTATTTTCAGTTGTTTTTCAGCAAGTTCTTCAGCAATAAGCATTCACACTGCATTTTCATGGGAAATGCAATTTGTCTAGTTATTATTTACTCTTGTCACTTTTATGAGTAATGACCATGCAGTCTGTTCCGAACAGAGCCTGACCTTGCAGTGTGTTTCTTGTTGTGTGATTTTTGCCTATCTGCATGTGTTTATATGAGTTTCTTTCGCCCACTGTACGTTTTACTTACTGCGACTTCATGATGATGTTTGTTTTTAACTTAGGGAACCCCTGAGCGTCTGATCATGCACCTGGTAGAAGAGCCATCGGTGGTGGACCCCACCTACATCGAGGACTTCCTGCTGACCTACAGGACCTTCCTGTCGAGTCCCATGGACGTTGGGAGGAAACTGCTGGAGTGGTTCCAGATGGACGGTCTCCGGGACACGGTCAGTGGGTGCAGTTACATCTTTGTAAGGAAACCCCAAGCTGTTTTTTTTTTAACTTCTTATGCGCCCTAAAATGCCTATAACAAGATGAAGTATTGGGTTTGTAGTTTGGTTAAAAAAAGGCGTGTAAAGCTGAGTTAGACTAGCGTGCGTTTTTAAGCAGCTTCTATCAGCTATTTCTTTTTTTAACTATGTACATGTATGTGTTGCCACCTGCAGATCGATACACATACAGCGAGCTCAGCTGTCCTTGAGCCAAGTAGCGATTCGTTCATGCCTGACGCTCCCACCGTCCATAACGGCTTTAACCTAAGATTATTCCTGTACTGTCAATAGTCTTTATGTAGTTGTCATTCTGGCTGGTAAACCTTCGCCCCCACCCTAAACAGGATTGTGTACAGAGAAAACATGGAGGGAATAAGAAGATGTGAATACTTGGTAAAGATAAACGTGTTGCAGAAAAGATAGTTCTCAAATCTGTATTTGTATTGATCTCATAATTATTTGTGACACAAAAATAAAATCAAAAACTTTGGGTTTTTAAATTGTTGCTCTGCATCTGTACTCTACTCATCTTTACCCATCTCATCTCTGTCTGTCTCTATCTTAACTTTATCTACTGTACCTATCTATATATCTCTCTATCTATCTACTATCTTTCCATCTATATATATCTCTATCTTTCTATATATTCCTCTCTATCTATACATCTCTCTGTCTGTCTGTGTCTCACTGTCTGTCAGTCTGTCTGTCTGTCTCTATCTTTAACTTTATCTACTTTACCTATCTAAATATCTATCTATCTCTCTATCTCTACTATCTATACATCTCTCTCTATCTCTCTCTCTATATATATATCCCTCTCTCTATCTCTATATCGCCATGTATCTCTTTCTCTCTATCTCTATATAGTTTTATATCTAGTTCGCTCTCTCTCTCTCGCTCTCTGTCATCTATCTACTCCACTAGAGTTCATTAAATAGATGTTCCTCTGTTTATCCATAACTTACTACCATGTTGAATTTATTTACTTAAAAAAGAGAAAGAGGTTTGTTTATCACTTTGATTAGATATAGCTGGAAGTACTAGCAGTGTGTGAAAGTGGTAATTTAACTAAGAGCAGGCACGTTTGAAGCATTTATTAAGCCGCAGTGTCCTTAAATAACTTCTAGACAAGATGCTTTGCAGGTAGAAAGAGACTTCTCACACGGCTCTATAAATACTCTGCTGGAGATCTTCTCAGAGTTTCTTCTAAAAGCAGTTTGTGCACTAAAGAGTGTCAAAACTTTGAACACATTAAAGGTTTAAACAAACTTTGACGAGCCTGTCGCTCCTTTAAATAAAAGCTGTTGTGTCTCACAGGTAACAAGAATAGTTCTGCTGTGGGTCAACAACCACTTCAATGACTTTGAGGACGACCCGGCTATGACCCACTTCTTGGAGGACTTTGAGAAACTTCTTGAAGCTTCAGTAAGATTAAATACAAGTCTTTATTGTTTTACTTTTCTCAGTTTTTTTTGTTTTTTTTTTTAAATCATGATTTTCTTTACAGACTTCCAGCGTCTGTTTTGTCTTTTGAGTTTCTGTGATTGATCTCATTTTATATTTTCGTCTTTCTCTCAAGTTTGCAGGAAGGGTTTTAAAACTGTTTCATATAAGTGGTTCTGTTTTTATTGATATTTTTTTTTTATCATAGTTTTAACAAGTAAAGTAACAAGTTTAAACAATGACAGCGTAAACAGAGTTGTAATTTGTTCTTTAACATTTGTCAGTAACTATATACAGTATATATATTTTTTTTCTTTTTTTTTTTTTTTTCTTTATTTAAGCCTTTAGGAGACAAAATAAAGTTGAAAATTCAAATTCACCTCCAATTCTAATCGTTATTTTTTTTTTTTTAGAAAATGAAGGGCCATTTGAGGCTGCTGAACATTGCATGTGCAGCTAAGGCGAAGTGGAGGCAGATCACTCTGCAGAAGGCGTCCAGGGAGTCTCCGCTCTACTTCAGCATCAAAGGTGGCAGTGAGAGAGGATTTGGCATCTTTGTTGAGTCAGTGGAAGAAGGAAGCAAAGCATCCGAGGCCGGACTCAAACGAGGAGATCAGGTGAGAGGACGTAATTTCATCATTCGGTAAATTCTAAATGTTATCATATAATCACTTATTCTGTTTAAGTACTAATTACTGAATGATCGTTGGAATTATACACCCATGTTTTGCTGCAATGCCGTTTTATGAAGTCGTTTATGGTATTTGTGTTCAATCCAAGATGTAAATTAGTCCCTAAATAGGCAGATGAAATGGCAGCCGTCACACATTTTCATTTAGACTTATTTAGGTCAGCATATTTATGCAATGCAATCACACACACAAGATTAGATGTCATAAATGTTGTAAAATTATACTGATCAGATTACCAACAGTTTGACAAACGTCACACAATAGTGCAGAACTCTTTGTATCTTCATGGAGTCGTGAATCTTCAGAGTCTGATGGATTTAGTTATTTTGACTAGTTCACGTCAGGACCCGTTTATATAAGTGAACTTAGATTTCTGCCCATTTTAAATCAGTGTGAATGCTTATTGCTGAATAACTTGCTGAAAACAGCTGAAATTAACTTATATCATGCTAAAATATAGCTGAAATGGAAGAACAAGCCTAAGTCAACATAAGAAGGCAGAAAGAACACATTTGCTGAATTTAGATTAAATAAGCAGAAATGGGCACAAACATTAGCAACTTAGCTAAAAATTAAAAAAAAAAAAGCTCAAATTAGCAAAACATGGCTGAAAAGTGGCTGAAAAGGCAGAAAGAAGCTTAAACTACTAGAAGGAAGTAGAAAGAGCATAAATGAGATAAAAACGTGGAATTAACTGAAAATGCCAAATTTGGCACAAAACAGCTAAAATGTAGCTGAAATTGCATAAAAAGCTGAAACTGCCACAAAAAAAGCTGAAAGGAGCATGACTAGCGTAAATTAGCAGAAAGAAGTTAATTAGGCTGAAAGTAGCAGCAATTACTACAAAAAAACTGGAATTGATCTGAAAATGGCAGAAATTAACTAAAAATGTTAAAAAAAATAATATTAATGAAGCTAGCTGAAAATGTAAAGCAAGCTTAAATTAGCATAAGAAAACAGAAAGAACATGTTTGCCCAGTTAGGCTGAAAGAAGCAGAAATGGGCATAAAAAGTGGAAATTATTTGAAAATAGCTGAAATTAGCAAGAAAAACACCTGAAAAGTAGCTAAAATGGCAGAAAGAAGCTTAAATTAACAGAAGGAAGTGGAGAGAGCACATTTTTGCTGAATTAGACTTAAAAAAATGAAATGAGTGCAAAACATATAGAATTGGCTGAGAAAGCTGATTAGCATAAAACAGAGAAATAGTAGCTGAAATACCGGTA
This sequence comes from Hypsolebias martinsi, assembly GCA_031762355.1. Taxonomy (NCBI): domain Eukaryota; kingdom Metazoa; phylum Chordata; class Actinopteri; order Cyprinodontiformes; family Rivulidae; genus Hypsolebias; species Hypsolebias martinsi. The sequence goes on along the minus strand of JARVGQ010000390.1, from coordinate 10,995,874 downwards.
GCAGAAACTTATTAAACCTGCAGAAATAAGCTGAAAAGGGCATGGAAAGCTGAAATTAGGAGAAATAATCTGAAAGGAGCACAAAACAGCTAAATATAAAAAATAAACAGCTGAAAGTAGCTGAAAAAGGTAAAATTTGCACAAGGAAGCTGAAAGAACAAAAATAAAATTCTAAATTTCTACGCATTCATCCTTTATGATTGTCTATTCTTGTCTTTGTTGTCCATTGTTGTCATCACTCTGTTAAAATCAGGTCTCTCTTGTAAATGATTAAACTGTATAAATAACGCTTGAATGAATGAATGAAAGAAGCTGAACCAGAACAAAATGTGAAATAAGCAGTAAAAGGTTGTAAACAGATCTAAAGATATGAAGGATGTAAAATGAGTAAAAAGTTAATATGAGTAAAAAGTGGCAGAAAATGCTAAATATTTTAAAAAGCTAAAGTTGCACCAATATATTTAATAATAATAATAATAATAAATAGTAATAATAGTAAATGGACTGTACTTATGTAGCACTTTTCTAACTTATCGAGATACTCAAAGCCCTTTACACTACAGTCTGTGTCCTCATTTACACAGTCACACAGCACTCTACTAGATCTCTACAAAGCTAATTGAACAAATAATTTTAAAGAGACTAATCAGTGCTTTATCACATTCATACACCGATGGGACACTCATCGGAGTCAACGATGGGTTCAGTGTCTTGCCCAGGGACACTTCGGCATGTGACTGCTGGTGAATTCAAACCCCCAGCTCTTGCATTATAGGATAACCACTCAGCCGCAGCCGCCCTTAATAGTCATAGCAGGATTGTCCTGGAAGAGCTGGATGTTTTGATATATGATTTGTTGAAATGGCACAAAAATTGTGGATTGAGAAATACGCCGAAAAACATACAGAATAAAAATGGATCACAATAGTGTGAATGCTACACAAATATTAGGAAAAAAACAGTTCATGCTCAAAAATTTCCAATAGGAGTGTACTTCTCTTACTTCGTTGGGGTATTTTTTGGCTGCACAGTCATGTGACCTGAGCAGTTGCAAGCTCAGCAGTCCTATGTGCTGCAGCTCATGTGACAATGTGGCTGAACTAAAGTTGTAGAGCACAAATTGTGTTTTTTTCCCATATATGTGCAGCTTATAGTGGATCAACACACCCATAAAGGATGAAGTGAAAGTATGTAGATTGTGATTACAGTTGCACAAAGCAAAGTGGAGTTCTACAGAGGCTCCATTTGTTCATTCAGCTCCTCTTATTCTCGTTAAAAAGCCCTTCAACTAATAACCAACCAAAGGTTTTGTGCTAGATTATGGAGGCCATTGAAACAAAATTGTGCAATGACTATAAAGAATATTTGGTAAACGCTTGACTAGAGAGAGAACGTAATAATCGTGATGTTTAACTTGTCTGTGTCATGGTTCTTTCTTAGTCATAACTGAGGAGCCAGCAGGATACAGTTCCTAACATTTGACTAATCTATTGGTGAACTGCAGAAAATTTGCTGAGAACCGAACAAGAGCAAAGCTCAGATGAGGTCAGAGTGACTCCTGTTGTTGTATGAGGCAACAAAAGTGAAATTCTCTAAAAATAAAAGGCCTATACTGTTTCTGTTGTATGTCTGATTATCATGGTAATTGCAAGACCGAGCTTTTAGACAAACTGTGCAAAGCTTCCATCCATCTTTCGTTTTTCTACTAAACCGTGTGCACTTCCTGATTCTTTAGCTGGTTTCAGTCTTGTGTTGAACGTGTCGCCTTGAGGATGAAGTTCAGTCCATCCAAGTCTTTCATGTGTGTAGCTCAGTCTCTTTATCGTCCTCGTTTCCTCACCGTGAGGTGTTTGCGGGCATCAGCTTTTATCTTTCTCCTGCTTTTTTAAGTAAATATTTTAAATACTAAATTGATTCATCTCCTCTAAATGTTACACATATTACCAAGCAGAAGCTTCCTCTTTCTATTTGTAGAGCATTTTAACCGCGCAGTGAACTTTGTGTTGGCCTGTTTTGTTGATGCATGCTGAGTCAACAAAGTTAATAATAACCAACAAGCAATCCAGATATTTGATCTAAAAGAAAGATTCAGTGAATCTTACAAATGCCAGACAAATGAGTGAGTCTGTTGCACTTTGAGTTTGACCTGATGAAGCAGAAGTAGATTTATTTTGTCTGTATTGTTTCAGATCATGGAGGTCAACGGGCAGAACTTTGAGAACATCTCCTTCTCCAAAGCTGTGGACATCTTAAGAAATAACACACACCTCTCCATCACTGTGAAAACAAACATATTCGGTGAGAAAATTTGCATGTCATTTCCAAATGCTAGTTGTACAAGGTGTCACAATAAAAATAATTTACCCACAATACCTGAAATATAATAAGAACTAGATTTTGGGAGACTAACCAGCCTCTCTTCCTCCGTCTATCTAGTCTTCAAAGAGCTCCTTAGTCGGATCATGCATGAAAAGAAGAACGGCGGTCCTCACGTCCCTAAGATTCAGGAGAAAAAAGGCAACCGTTTCTCCATCCCCGACCTCCCTGGAGACATGGAGTTTCCCACGGACCATAAAAGCACCCGCAAAATGAAAGCCAACACTGTGTCAGGAGGACGCAACAAGATCAGGAAGATGCTGGAGAAGACGCGCTTCAGCATACTCCCACCTAAACCATTCAGGTATGTGTGTAAACGTTGTTTAAAGGACATGGGCATATAGAAGTCAATGAGCAAACGAACCATTTGATAATACAAACTGTTTTTTTTAATGCTTTAAACATAATCTGATATTTGCGTTGTTTTAAGAATCCTCTTAAGAACTAAGAATAAGATTTGTGCAAATCGTGTTGATAATAACAATATGGGTGGGTTTTGTTGTTTTGTTGTCCTTCATCATATATATGTAAACCTTGTGAGCTGGGTAACCAGAAAAATAGGAAATGGGCCAACTTCCTCTTTGGTGTGTGGCTGTATCTAGGTATAAGAAAGGGTCCTATCAAAAAGTGGGTTGCCATGTCAAAATCCAAGATAGACGAGGTCATAAATATGTTAACCTTGTGAGCTGGATAAATTGAAAAATAAGCAACGGGCCAACTTCCTTTCTGGTGTGTAGCTGCATCTAGGTGTACAAAAGGTTCCTTTAGATAATCGGGTGTAGTTTCCTCAAATGATTGGATCAAAAGTAAGCAATGTGTCAACTTATATTTTAGTGTGGCTGCATCTAGGTGTAAGAAAGGTCACTATCGAAAATTGGGTATAGGTGTGGCCATCTTGCATTTTGAATTGAAATACTATACAGTATTTCAATTCAATTTCAATTCAGTTTATTTGTATAGTGCCAAGCCACAATAGAAGTCATTTCAGGGCACTGAACAGAAACATTCAAATGTAAAAAATAAGTTAACAGAAACATTCATATATAAAATAATCATTTAACACTTTTTATCTGAGGTGCAGGCTGCTTTGAATTTAACTCCATCACTGAACTCTCATCTTGAGCAAGCATGAAGGAGACAGTGGAAAGGAAAAGCTCCCTCGTGAAGAAGAAACCTACAGTATATAAAATCCAGCCACCCTAATAATTTGAGGGAACTAGGCTTTTTAGTTTTTATATTGCTTAAAAGTATAGTTTCATCAATTGATTGGGGTGATTGGTAGCACATCCGAAGATTAATTTATGATGAGCAAGGCCCCCGGCCACCCACTGGCTCTGCCATTGCAAGAAAACCTACCTCTGTTCTTCTACACAGTGTAACTCCTACCCACTTGAACATCTTTCATCATAAACATTAGGGCTTACTTGAATTCCCTGTTCAATTCCAGTCCAGAAAAACACTCATCTCAAAAAATACAAACATCCACTATTCAAATCCTTCAGTGACGAGGGACACCGGCGTATCGCTTGTTGAACAAGAACCGAAAACTTGACATAACATGAGCAGAAATACAGGTGCATCTAAAACATTGTTAAAAAGTTCACATTTTTTGTCAGTCTTTTCAGAAAGTGAAACTCTTGTATTACATAGTCATTCTCTGTCAATAAAACTCATCAGTCCACCTTAGAAAAATAAAATTGGCGCATCTTGTCCTCTATTTTCATCTTGTATGTGTAGGCAACTGAACATCTTTACTGTAACTATAGCACTAACTTGCTTTAAGAAGAAATACTGGCTTTGAATCCCCATGATCCAACAGAGCACACAACTTGATTTTAAAATCCATTATTATAGTTACCGGTAGCTTTTTGTTTTTGCAACTGTTGTAAATTAAACTGTTTCAAGGTGAATTACAGAAATGTAAAAGGCATTATCATCATTAAACATTGTTAGTGTCTTCCATAATCAGCGATAGAAGCAGCATCTGGAGCGATTGTGCAGACGCGGCTCATATTCAATATTCCACCCGTAACGTGGCGACACAGATTTGATTTCATTTCATCGTTTCATTCTTCTCCAGGCCTCATTTACCTCCACAGTGCGTCAGCGCTCGAAAGAGAGCAGACACTGTTCTCACTCCGTTAATTAAAGCGCCAACTCATTCAATGCATCTCACTTACACACCGCCGTGTGTGTCCTCTCGCTTCCAGCCCAGCGTTGATTGAGTGCATCAAACCACGCAGTTTGCATGAAAACTGAATGCGCTCCGTCTCATAGCGCATCATCACACAGCTGTTTGATCCGACTGGGTGCACGGCGTTCAAAAGATTCGGCGCCACCGTCTATTTATCACCCAAATAAGGATTTTCATTCCTTTTTTAATTTAAAGTAAACTCTTATTCAGAGGGAGAAATGGCTGATTAAAGGGACTGGAGATGAGAGTATTAGCTAGGCCTGTGATCTGGGTCATCACTGTGTTTTACTGCACAGGTGTCCAAAGTATGTGGCCCGCGGGCCATTTGAGGCCCTTGCAGTAGTTTTGTGTGGCCCACAACTGCAGTTTAAGAATGGTATAATTTTTTTCCAGCAGGCTTAAGAGGTTGATGTAGACTTTCTGCAAATTAATTGGTAATCATTTTTCAAAAATATAATGTTTACCTTTAACAGCAACGCAGATGAAAATCAATTTTCTCAAAATGAGCAATATTAAGCAAAACACAAACCTTTGACTGTAATCTTTTTATTTTCATTTCATGGTACAAAACACCACCAACCTTTACTGTTTTCAACCAGAAAGGAGACTTTTGGATATGATTCATAAAACTTGGCTAAATATTGCACCAGATAAAATACTCAAGAGGGAAATTGGACATTTTAAAATTAATATAATGTGGTGTCATCTGCTTACAAGTTGATCAACTTTATCAAACCTATGAATCTGTTGTAGCGAAATTGGACATTTTAAAATGAATATAACGTGGTGTCTTCTGCTTACAAGTTGATCAACTTTATCAAACCTTCTATGAATCTGTTGTAGCGACAGCTGGACTTTTTTTTTTTTTTCAGAACTTCGATCAGCCTTTTGGGGCATCCATGGTACTAAAGACCCCCTTTTAAAAGGACAAACACTCATATTGTGCTTTTCTTGCAGAGAACAGACTAAAATGAACTTTCCAAACACAAGAAAACAACAAGCATAGACCCAATAAATAAAATAAATCAAATCCTTTTTAATAAAAAAATATATAAGCTTAGTGTTTATGAGGCTTTTAACGTTATGGATCTACAACAATTAAAAAAATTTCTCCAACAAAATTACTAAACTTATTGAAAGTTAGATTTCACCTTTTTATGGCCCATGACTCCTTTCATCGTGATAGTTTGGCCACACCCCCTGTTTTACTGGACTGCAACACAGTCTAGTGTTTGATATATTCCAGTCGTTATAGACTGGTGCAAGCACACTATATTGTAAAATTCTGTTGTTTTAGGTAAAATTGCACTCTTGACCCCTGTTATTTTAAGAGAATATTGGATCTCAACTTACCCTGCTTTGATTCAGTTACTTTCTCTTGCAAAGATTGCATTTCAGTGATTTTTTTTTTTTTTTTTTGCGTGTGTGTGTTTTAAACCAATTTCAAATAAATCATATCTGTGCATAAAGTTTAGATATACTTTTTACTCCACACTCAGTATAGGAAATACAGTGAAGAAAATCTAATAATTGTTATTTCCTGCTACTTTTAGACATCTCATGTGGTGTTTGGTGTCATTTTGTAAATGTAAACTTTTTTTTTTTTTTGCATATTTCATATCAGCAAGCCTACCTTTATGTCAAAAGCTTGTGTGCTGAATATTCTGTCAACACAGATGTTTGTTTGTGTCAATTAAATGTATGTACTGTATTTTCTGCTGTATAAGTCGCAGAACTGACACATTTATGACCCAAAAAAAACAAACTGTGACTTATACTGCAGAAAATATGGTAAGAAGAAGTCTCACTGCTGCTCTTGTATTGCTGGGATATTCCAGCAGAGCTATGTTTCTGTTTTTTTGTTTATTTTACTTTTTTTTTATTATTATTATTATTTTTTTTACCTTTTTCATGTGTTTAAATGTTGTCTCTCTTCTGCCTGTCTCTGCTGCTTCAGGGGCCTTTTTGGGTAAGATCTTTTGTGTAATTTACCATCTGCCAACCATAAGATTCTGTGTTCATATGCAGACCTGCACTCAGCAGGTTGTCAAACAGAGTCACACCCACAGTACTAACCTTCACCTTCATTTTTTGAGGGCATTAGTGGGTCTCATATAAATGTGTTTAAAACTTGGATTTTCACAAAGTTGAGTTGTTCAGTTGTAAATAAATTTAGATTCATCCAAATGTACATTGCAGAAAAATACCTTTTGCACCCGTGTTTCTTCAATTATATTGATTTACTTTACATTATACTGTAAGTATATGGCAACACAGTAGCTTGGTGTTAACACTGTTACCTCACAGCAAGAAGGTCCTGGGTTCAATCCCCAGTTTGGACCTGGGGTCTTTCTGTGTGGAGTTTTCATGCTCTCTTTGTTTGCATGGGTTTCCTCCCACAGACCAAAAACATGCATGTTAGACTGCCTTCAGATCTTTCTTTAAAAAGAGATCTGTGATCACAGTGGGACATGCCTGGTTAAATAAAGATTAATAAACAAATTAAAAATACATTAAACAAGTACTATTAATTACATCATAGCAAATTATTTGGAAAATTGAATACTGACACTACCTGTGAGTCTAACTATTAATTTGTCATCTTCATTGATTGTTTTCATACCAACTTTAATTTATGTTTTTTTATTAATTATTTTAAAACCATTATGAAGTTGTCTGTTTCTCGTCATGCTGGAAGCCAATTCCCCTGCTATTGTGTCACACACCTGCATAGATTTATTCAGTTTATTTATGTAGCGCCAAGTGACAACAGAAATTTTCTCACGGCAATGAACATAAACATTTGTATTTAAACATAAGTTAACAAAAACATTAATAAAAATACTGTAATGAGGATGCGGGGAAACTACTGCTGCACAGATAAGCTGCTGGCTGTGCAGCCAATAATCAGGAATGGAGAACTTCAGTCAGAAAGACTTAAATCTGGTCTAACCATTAAAGCAGTCCTTCACTGATCAGATCTTTATCATAGAGGGGACACGCTGACTTTTTAAAAATATAATACACAGTTCAAAAGCTCTTAAACTGCCCCCAAAAAAAATCATCTGATGTTACTGAATGCAGAATATCTGACTGAACTAGGTGCATGCTCAGTGTCTGTGTAAAGCAGACATCGTGCATCGCCTCATACCTGGTTATCACTTATAGTCAAGCACGCTGATGGTAGTATCATGCTGTGGGAATGTTTTTCTATGCTGACCACTGGTGCATACCTGATATCAGACGGACAAATCAATATAGGTCTAAATTTCTGCAGAGTTTACTTTTTTGTTTGTTTTTTGGGTGGCG
>JARVGQ010000390.1:10909172-10923927 GCA_031762355.1 Hypsolebias martinsi | reverse complement strand
TGATTTGCGCCAATCAGAGTGAGCGAGGACAACACACACACACGCACGCACGCACACACACACACACACACACACACACACACACACACACACACACTTACACAAACACAAGCATGCACACACAGTGGATACTTTGGTCTGTGTCTGTGGAGTTCAGGGTATATTAATATTTCTAATAGGACTGTTATCAGCTCACTACCAGCTGTATACAACACACAACACACACACACACACACACACACACACACACACACACACACACACACACACACAGTGAAGCTCTAAGGCAAACATAAAAACAACACACACACTCTGTCTGTGTGTTGTCTGATAACTCCCACAATTCCTTTCTGTGTCAAAGAGACCTGGAGGTCAAAAGCACTTTTTCTCTGTGTGTGTGTGTGTGTGTGTGTGTGTGTGTGTGTGTGTGTGTGTTCATAAGTCACAGACACACACACTTTCTGGCTTTAAAGAGTGAAAACAGAACACACACACACACACAGCTGTAGGTAAACAGTGTGTAAAGGTGAGTCGGAGCGATCGACACACAGCAGAGAGAGAGAGAGCTTGTTTGAAGTTTGTTCTTCATCACGAATAACACAAGTGTGTGTGTGTATGTTTGTGTGTGTGTGTGTGTGTGTGTGTGTGTCGTGTTTGAGTTAATTAGTGTGGTAACGGGTTTATCAGCGTGTCAGCATGCAGGAGAATCACCCCGAGAACACACCACTCACAAGTGTGTGTGTGTGTGTGTGTGTGTGTGTCCAGTGTCAGCGTCCTGCCAAACCACTGAAACTTTGTTCAAGAAGCTGAGACAGTCATCAGCCAATCAGAAATGAGGATTTGGATGTACTGTACTGTACTGGCTCCTCTTTGGCCGTGTCGTTAATTCACCTGTTTCAAACAGACACAGTGACTGGAAACTGGTCCGGATCAACATCCAAGCTACTGTTTGGTTCCAGGTGGTTAGTGTTTGGTTATTAATTTCAATTCAATTAAGTTTATTTCTACAGCTCCAAGTCACAACAGAAGTCATCTCAGGCACTGAACAGAAACATTCACATCTAAAAATAATCATTTAACTTTATTCATCTTAGGAGCAGAGTGCTCTGAGTTTAACTTCATCACAGAACTCTCATCTGATAACCTGATAACTTTAGGGACGGCTGTGGCCAAGTGGTGAGAGAGTAGGGGGGTTCAAATCCACCAGCAGTCACATGCTGAAGTGTCCCTGGGCAAGACACTGAACCCCTCATTGTCTCCGATGTGTGACCCATAAGTGTATGAATGTGATCTAAAGCACTGATTAGTCTCTTTAGAATGATTTTTTTCAATTAGCTTTGTAAAGATCTAGTAGATGCTGTATGAATGAGTAAATGAGGCACAGATTGTAATGAAGCGCTTGGAGTATCTTGAAATAAGATAGAAATGTGCTACATAAGTACAGTCCATTTACCATTGATCTTGAACAAGCATGAAGGCGACAGTGGAAAGGAAAAACTCCTCATGAGGAAGAAACCTTTAGCAGAACCAGGCTCAGGACAAGTGGCCATCTGCTTCGACCGGCTGTGTTTGGTAGGAACAGATACACAATGGCAGGTCAAGAATCACATGTTAAGATAGAAATAGTATCAAATCAAAACTTCAATTTTAACAATTCATCTAAGAAAATGAGGTCAGCTCGTCCTCCAGTAGTCTAAGCCTATGGCAGCATAACAATCCAACCCTAACTATAGGATTTATCAAAATGAAAAGTCTTAAAACTGGACAATGTGTCAGCCTCATGGACAGAAACTGGAAGTTGTTTCCACAAGAGAGGATCCTGATAACTGGAAGATCTTCCTCCTATTTTGCCTCTGGAAACAGTAAGAACTGCGAGTAAGTCTGCAGTCTGAGAGTGAAGTGCTCTGTTAAGAAAATGTGGAACAGTATGGAGAGAAGCTAAAACTGGAGAGATCTGATCTCCTACTAACTCCAGTTAAGTGATAGTGGTTGATATGTGACAGTCTGTGGTTTGGCAGATATGTCTATCACCCTCCACCCAACAGTTCTGTATCTCAATATTGGGACAATTTAAAGAACTGATGTAACTTAGTGAGGTAGAGTTGGTTCAGAACTGATGCCAGCACAACGGGCTGTGCGTACACTTTGTGATGCGTTGTTTCTGTGAAACCGACTGTTCTTTCATTTGCCAGTGAATTAAAGATTTAATGAAGAATACACCTGATCGTTTGTAAATAAGAATTTTTTTTATGACAGTGTGATTAACCACCAATGATAATTCTTCCTCTATTTGAGGATTTTTACCCAGAAACACTAAAAATTTGCGATTACATTTTTTAATTGGAGACATGGGCTGCTGGAATGTTTTCTAGCCGCTTAAAACAAAAGCATTGAAAATCATTATTTTTACTTTTTTTTTTTATGCTCCACCACCTTCTGCCTGAGGGTAGCGGGGCAAAAAGTGTGTATGCTGGGTGAGTGGGGTCCTTCATGATGCAGGTGGCCCTCTTCCTGCATCTGGAGGTGTAATGTCTGTGATGGTGGGGAGACTGACTCCAACAGACTTCTGTGCAGCCTTCACCACTCTCTGCAGAGCTTTTCTCTCTCCAGCTGTTCAGCTTCCATGCTGGAGCACAGGATGCTCTCCAAGAGGGCTTCTCTTAAGAAGGCCATTTAAACAACCAAATGGCATTTTAATAAAGTGAAATAGTTTCAAACAGTTACATTTGTGAAACTGGGCAGATTTTCAAGAAATTGCACTCCTGAAATCTCACCAGTTTCTTTGCTTTATTAACTCCCTGAAATAAATAATCTCCTGGTGACATTACAGGTATCTGTATGTCGGTGAACAACTGTGTGTTTTGAGGTGAAGGCTTGCAACAGTTCTCTGCAGAGTTTCACAAGGTCGTAAGCTGCAAAATAAATCCTTGGCCTTGGAATGGAGGGATTACTCAAGCAGCACCTAGCTATCATGATATAATAAAATTTTGTAGAGTGCAATGATTTTCCAAAGATTTTCATTTGCACACAAAATAAGATAAATATTATGTAGCTCTGGTAATTTTTTTGTCCATTTCTCATGGCAATTTCAGTTCAGAAATCTGTCTTGAAAGCAGGACACCACATACACAAAGCAACTTTTAGAAATTTTAACCTTTTTTTCCCCCAAGACAGGCTGGTAACAAACAAAGATGGCAAATTCAAAGCTGAATCTAAAGCATCTCATCTGCTGAGAAGAAAAAAAAAATCTGATACAGAAATCCAAAGAACAGTTCAAGGGATCTCGCATGCTTTAATGAGCATTTGTGCAAAGCTCGACTCCATGATAAGATCCCCCAAGTGCACACGGTGGCAATTACAAGGTCCTTATGGGACCAGAAGGTGAGAGCAAACAAATCGCTTGGCTCATCGGAAAAATGGGAGGACGGCATCCATGAAACAGGACCCTGTGATTATTTAGTTCACAAGCTGTTAGTGCGATGGCTTTTTAATCGCTACTAATGGAGTCCCCACAAACATAAGCACCCTGTGGGAGTTCAGAGTGTGACTTTGGTCCACTCTTTCAACACATTCTTGCTGTGCATCCATCACTAATGATATCTTGCCTCACATCTCTTCTTTTTTCTCTTTACTTCTCCTCCCCTTGGACAGCAATTATGTACTAGAAAAGAGGTGGCTGTTGTTTTGAATGTAGCGCCAGCGCTCTCGTCTTTTTTTAAAAGCAAACACAAACACAATATTGCACTCAGCAGCAACAAGACTCACCCCCAGGGCAATGTATTAGCTGCTGAAGTGGCTATTTAGAGTGAAAGTAAATGAGTCGAGGGATGACAGGTGAGCTAAATGTTATGAGTTTGCAACAGCCAAGGACACTCCACTCCCCATGCCTATAGAAAGTCACGCAGATTATTTTATCCATAGCCAGTATTTTTTCCTTGTATCTAACTTTTGTTCTCTGCTGCCGCTCACTTCCACCATAGTCTGTTGTAGTAAAGGGGCGTCCTGCTGCGACAGTGTCTTTCCTGCCCACACTCCTCCTCCACCTTTCCCCTGCTGGAGCTGACTGTGACTCGAAGCACATAAGATCTGAAAGGACTTTGTGTTCGGGAAAGTGCACTGAATTTTGTGCAGCCTCACCCACATCCAAAACTCTCCCGCTGCGCTTCAAGTTGAGCATATAATATAGATATAAAACCAGGTTAGGAGCAGAGAAGACAAGTTGTCAAGGAAAGTCAAAAACCATCATGTCTATTCTTGAACAGATGAAGAAGAAAGTTTCATGCACTCGTTTTCTCCCATGAATGGGAATAAAGTTGGATGTTTTTTTTTATTTTTATTTTTTGTTGACAATATCTCCTGCAGTGCCTCAGCTGGTTGAAACTTGCTTCTGAAAGTTTTACCAAGGAAGTTTTTGACTTTTTCCTTGTGGAATAAAATATATCACTTCTGTTTGCTGTTGCTCAATTAAAAATAATAAAAGCAAATGGAAAAGGGGCAAAAAAAGTTACAGCTAAAATGTTTTCAACTAAATATAAATCAGTATTTTAGCCTTTAAATGAGCAACAATCTCTTTGGATATTGTTAAAGTTGTAATGGCTGTAGCTTTTGTCCGGAACAGAAACTGAGGTGTGCCTTTAATGAACCATGAGGGATGCTTTTGCTCTTTAGGCAGAAACATTGTATAAATATATTTCTAACTGGAAACATTTTAGTGCTCTTGTTGAAATTTAACCACATGGAATCAAAATTAATTTGACCATTAGTGTACGTTTACAGTAGAATGCAACATTTTACGGCCTACACTCGTGCATTTGCCAACAAAAGATAAACTGGTGTGCAGTCACACTTAAAGGTGACTTTATTGCACTTGGTCTACATCTATCTCCTACACAGACGACCTGGCTTCAGCGCCCGCAACTGACTCAGCGTTGGTTTGTTTTTTATGCCTCAGTGCATCTTTCTCCAGGGAGTTATTAAACTTGCTGCACATTTGACCACAGCAAAATCTCCACATGGGGGTTATTTGCACTTGCACACCAATGTGTCCGTTAGCCTGGTTGTGTTCACCCTAAACCTGGGCCAATCTGTATGGTTTTTGAAATGCTGTATATTAATATCTGTTTGACAATATCTGATTCATTTTTCTGATTTAGTTATTTTGCGTTCAAAAACAGAACTAGAATGGTGGAAGATTTTTCGATGCACATGGCATGGAATATTGTTTCCTCTGTTGAGCTGAGTAAATTTACATTCGTTATACGTCATACAAAAAAATAATAGTAATAACAATCCGAATACTACACAAAGTGGGATATTGGGATCACACAAGCCAGTTATTTTTTTAAATCAAATATACTGAAATTCTGGGACCTTCTAACATTTAAAACTATACAATTCATGTTTAAGGTCAGAAATCATCAACTTCCACCCAATATACAGAAAATGTTTTGTGATAGAGAGGGAGGTTATAATTTAAGAGGTGAAGGACATGTTGAAAAACAAGAACAACCAGAAAGAGTTTTTGTTTGTCGGTGTGTGGAGTAAAAGTATGGAATGGATTGAATGATGAATTTAAAAAAAAAGTACAAATATAAACCAGCTTAAAAAAACAATTTAAAAAGGAGCTTATTGCAAAAATATGTTCTACAAGTTGAGTGTTTTGCTATTGATGATATAAATAGTGTTTAAATAACTGTATTTCTTTAAATATCATGTAAAGTGGAAACAAGTTGTCTCAATTTGGTATTTTGACAGTTAATTGATTATGAATTGATGAGTATGAAAGGGGCAGGACATTAAAAGATATTGTATCTTCTACCTGCTCCTTTTCTAACGGAAAACATCAAATTTGCATGTCACTTGGGCAAAATTATTTGTATTAACTTTTTTTTTTAGTTTGTGTTATCCTATTTTATTTCATTTTCTTTCTTGATTGTCTTTTCTGTCTGTTCGAAATAAAAATAAATAACTAACTAAATAAAAGAGGAATTCTAGTTGCAACCTTATCAGATTTGATGAGGCTTTAATTTACTACCAGACAGCCTTTACATGACATTTTGGAATGGCTGTTTGAGTAATACTACATGACTTTAATTGATATAGTTGTCAAAATGCAGACATTTACAGGTAAATTGATTTTATAGATTGTACAGACTGGTTCTCTGACTGGTTCTCTGACCCATGAAGTTGATGTTAGGAATATTCATTTTGAATAATCTCCCACTGAGAAATGGTTTCATGTGATTGATTCAAAGACTTCCATGTGGAAGAACTGTATGGAAAGAGAACCACTGACTTCCCTGACTTCTGCTGGAGAGATCCTCCATCTCCATGGTTCGTGGAAACCTTGGCCCCAATTTTATTATATCACAGTGGCGCAGCTGGTAGAAGTGCCACCTCTCATCGAGCAGGTCGCCCCAGTTCAAATCCCGGCCAGGGGCCTCTCTGGGTGGAGTTTGCATGTTATCTCTGTGCATGCGCGGGTTTCCTCAGAGTACTCCGGTTTCGTCCCACAGACAAAAAAAAAAGGCATGTTGGGCTGATTGGTAACTCTAAATTTCTTTAGGTGTGAGAGAGTGAATGGTTGTTTTTCTCTGTGTCCCTGTGATGGACTTGCGACCTGTCCAGGGTGTGCCTCGCCTCTTGCACAGTGATAGCTGGACATGGGCACCAGTGACCTTTGCAACCCAAAAAGGAAGAAGATGGTGAAGACAAGTGATTGATGGGCTATGGTATAGGGTTGAAATTGTTTTGTGCAATAGACAACTTATTTATTTGTTATCATGGCCATACAAAAGCCTAAGGTCGTCTTTTTAGTGTCATTTTCAAGTCTATTGCCCTTCTGAGCTGCAGTTTCTTCTTAGTTTTACATCATGCTGTTTAAATGGAAAACAAAAGGCTTGGTCACGCCATTGGACATGGCAAGAGACCATGAGGCAGCTTGCTGAAATTGTGTTTTTAAGTGTTTGTGTGTAGCCTAATAAATGTATTATAGTGACTTTAAATCATGTTCCCTGCATGCAAAATGTGAATAAGTCACAGTACTGTATACAAGCAAGAGGCAACATGGGACTACAACTATTACCTCCATCATGCATGAGACCACATGTGGGACTGCACTGGAGGGTTTAGTTTACCCAGGGATGAAAATGACATCTTATTCCTCATGCTCTTTTCATTTATCCTCCTGAACAATGGGATCCCTGCTGATAAAATGCAGCAGTCCACTGAAAGCATTTATCACAACATATTCAAGGTATGTTATGTTATCTATTTTAATAATCTGTTCAAATGTCTTGTAAAAATGCCATATTGAATATCCTTGAATCAGCTCGAAATGTGCTCAGAGTCCACATCTGTTACATCAGCTTGACCGCTGTACCGAGATATGAGAAATCTATACACTCAAAAGTATGATGTATGATTCTGCCTCTTTGGGATTGATTGGGGATTAGGTTTAGTGCAGATCTCCATTTTAAAGATAAGGAAAGTAGAGCAAAAATATAACAGGGTTTAAAAATTAAGAATAATTTACACGTCCCTCTCAGTGGAAAAGGTCAGAGCTGTGAGGCTGCTTAAGAAAGAGACAACTCCTGATGAGGACAGGTAACATGTATTCGTAGGGCTGCATGTGGAAGTTAAGTGGCTCAAATGGCTGCGATATGGCATATGGAAGGCAATTTGGCCACATTTTCACCATGTATGTGTCACTGCACCTTTACAGCGGGAGGGCAGTTCTCTTGTCATATTCCTGTCATCTGAGTAAATTATAGGAGGAAAAACAGAGAAGGAGCTTTACAAGTAAAGTTAGGTAAGACACAGAGACTGTCAGAATTTAGGCCTTCAGTTTTAAGATTCATAATTTCTTTTCCGTTCTTAAATAGTGGAAATATTTTCTGCCAAATAAAGAGTTTAGACATTTACCATATTAGCTGAAATAGATGGTGGGGAAAAATTAAAAGATGACCAGCACCTGCAGATTTAAAGATGCTAATTTCTATCAGTTTAGAAGTTTTCACACATTTTGCCTTTGAAATATTTTGAAAAGTGCATTGAGTTTTGTGCATTTTATTTTCCTTGGCACTTGTTTTGAACTAATTTCCTAAGCAAACAGATAATTGTGTTAGTGTTGCAAAAAAAGAATAACAAAGATTACTACAAAGTAGTTTTATTGTGTTTAAAAGATTGAATTGGTCTTTTACCAGACCTCTTTGCACCTCAGTATCGATTAAAGCCATTTTAAAAACTAATTTGCACCATTTAAAGCAATTTACAACAAGCTATCTGATGACTGTAAACATATTTGTGCTTGTACAAATCATTTCTGCTTTATGTTAATATTGGCATACATTAAACTACAGATCTGTAGGCAGCTGAGCATACGCTGACCACAAGAACTTCTGCTGTTTGCATGTTCAAATCTGTGCCATCTTTCTGCATGTGTAAGTATGTAGTTTAGGCATATGCAAAATGGTATGCGACAAGATTATTTGTTGCTTATGGTCTATCCCAGGACAGACATTAGAGGAAGCTATCCAGTAACTGCTGCATATGCCATCCTAATCTGTTCCTCCCTGCTGTGCCAGGTGTGCAGGCAGCAGGCACTCCTGCTGGGATAGTCGTCTATGTGTAAACTCTACATTCAACGCAAAGCTTCGGGACAGTCACCACATAAATCCTCTTGTAATTGTGTCGTAAACTGATATGGAACAATATAACTTTGTTTAGATGTGCGCTAAAACAGAGTTGCAGGCCCAATCTTGAACAAATCACTTCTTACCAAGCCACTGGCTTCCTTGTCTTCACCACATTATGTTTATCCATCTGGAAAATAAGGGAGTGCCTCTGTCTAGATGCCCTTTTTTAAAGCAAATATGGCTGACAGTATTTCCAGTTGTAACACCACAGAGAACACCCAAGGGGTGATTCAGTTTTCACCATTTTCACAAGTGTACAAACCATACGCTGGTGGGGGAGGGGATCAAGGACTATTGTTTGCATTTGAAATGGGGGGAAAAAAAAGTTGATTTTTTTTTTTAATGCACTGTATGGCCAACATGTTGCTATTGTCCCACTGCTGGCAAAAACTGACACTTCATCTGATGCACAGTGAGCCTGGGGGTCAAGCGCTATTCTCAACTGAGCGAGCAGCAGCTCAGCTATGAGCCCCTCTTCATTTCAAAGTGCTCAGAGCAGAGACACGTACTGCAAACGAACCATACACGCACACAGCCGTCACTGATCCTGCTTTGGCTTACAGACATCCCAAAATGTGCACCCTACTTCCCTGGGACTTTTGTATTTAAAATTTCACTTTTCATCAATTAATGTGTTAGGACATTGTCCAGGTTGTTTAATCATTAAGGAGGATGTAATAATAAATCATGACAAAAACAATCTTACATGCAAACAATAAATTGTAATTGCCCCTGGTAGGGTCGTCCAAGCCAGATTGGTCCTGGCTGACAGGCTAGACAAAGTGCGATTAAACACACTTGTATGGACAAAAACAAACAAGGAAATTGGACATGTTACTGTGGCCCCACCGTGGATCCAGACTTGGGGGAGGGACTTGTTGGCGAGTGTATGGTAACTGGGTCTCTAATCATGGGGCCCGGTCGAGCTCACTCTGAAAGAGCAACATGGGTTTGCTTTCCTGTAGGCCCACTACCTATAGGAGGGGCCATATGGCTGAAGTTCATGATGCCATGGGCAGTGAACAAAGGTGGGAGCATTGGTGCTGTGACCCTGGCTTACCAAAGCTGGCTCTTGGGACATGGAACGTAACCTCTTTAGCAGGGAAGAAGCCTTACTTTGGGCATGAGGTTGAGAGGTACCGACTAGAAACTGTATAACTGGGCTCACCTCAATGCACAGCATGAGCTCTGGAACCAGTTTGAGAGCTGCTGGACCTTGTTCCACTCTGGAGTTACCCATGGCAAGAGGCACCAAGCTGGGTCTACTCATAGCCCACTGACTTTGATGCTTGTTAGAGTTTTCACCGGTGGATGGGAGGATAACTTCCCATCACCTTCAGGTGGGGGGACGGGATCTGATAGTTGTTTGTGCCTAAGTGCCAAATGATGGTACAAGGTATCTGGTCTTCTTGGAGTCCTTAGCTTGGGTGCTGGAAAGTCCTCCAGCTGAGGACTCCTTTATTATACTGGGATACTTCAATGCCTGTGTGAGCAACGGTAGAGTGACCTGGGGCGGGTGGAGACTGAGAGGAACACCCTCTCTGATCTGAACCCAAGCGGTGTGGTACATTCATGGGCATGGTAATGACCATGGCCTCAGATATGGAGGTGCTAATCATCATCCTAGCTGCTACATACTCAGCTGTGGACTGCTCCAGTGAGAACTGAAAGTCACGGCATGACGAAGCCAACAGAGCCACATCATCTGCAAACAGAGATGAAATCCTGAGGCCACCAAACTGAACTCCCGCCGCCCTCTGGCTGTACCGGAAAATTATGTCCATGAAAGTTACGAACAGAATCAATATGATTTGGAGATGCAAATCAATAAACAATAATTGAACCTTATTATAATATTGCAGCGTCCCAGAGAGACTGTGTGAGCTGCAATGGACGCCAGGTAGCCTTGTCTCAGTTATGTGTGCAATGCTTATGACTGTTTACGATGGTTCTGTATGGAAATGGGTTGTTCTTGTAAATGTTCAGGTTTGGTTTGGCATATGTTATATTAGTTACTGGCTGTAAACTGACACCATGAGTCTGAGGTTGTTCCCATTATGCATAAGAGGGAAATATAAGAAAAGATAGAACTTTATTGATCCCACAGGACATTGTTGTGCCAGGGTTTCAGTGCAAAGGAACATACACAAGAATCACAAGATGTAAAAATAACAGAGACTATAAAAATGCCAACAATTAAATTCTAAAAAGGTGCAGATGGAAACACTAGAGTTCATTGTAATGCAGGATTAATTTTATTGTATTATGTGAAGAAAGGGGGAGGAGTTGAGTTGAGCACTTCCTGTTGGATGTCAAGTGTGTATTAATAACAATGGGTAACATCATATGAGAGTGACTCAGTCTCATGATTTGTTGTGTTGCTTACAGTAAAATAGATTTTGTGAAAGACAACTTTTTTGTATGCGTTTGGAGAGGGCATTGAGTCGTCATGATGGACTGGTGACCTGTCCAGGGTGGACTCTGCCTCTCACCAAAAGACCACTTCTTGATGTAGCTAGACCAGCTCCCCCTGAATTGAAAAGTGGGTAAAAAAAAAAAAAAAAAAAGGATGTTACAATGGTCCACATTTCTTATAGCCAATGCAAATGACTGCTCTACATGAATGAGGATACATTTTAATCAATTCTATTGAGAACGCTAATCTACGTTTTACCTGGCTGAACATCAAATTGAATTAGACTTTGCTTTGTGTTCTGGGAAATAATATTTTTTGAATCTGTTCTCAGCAGCAGGCAGTGAAGGACATCCCGTTCGAGTTTCATTCACAGTAACCTGTCGTCATATCTCCCTCTGCACAAAGGACGACAACGTTCATGGAAGACATAAACTGTGTGCTTCTCTGACCTGATAGCTGGCCAGCTCTGGGAACACAAGCTGTTTGACTATAATAGAGATTGTGAAACACTTTGAGACTATGTTGTTGATTAGCTTTCCTAGATTTTATCTTTTTATTTTGCTTTCATGCCTTTTAAAGTGGCCAAACAGTGTCCCAGTGGGAACACTGATTCTTTCCTTTTTAGCTGACAGGTTTGTAACTACCATCCTCTACATCCTCTGCTTTTATCTTGAGCTGTAAAGAGTTGTCTTAACCATTCATTGTTTAACACAAATATTCATAAACTGGCAATTTCAGTTAGATTTTTGGAGATGTGATGTTTTTATTCTTATTTTGCAATAATTTTATCATTAATGTGACTGGTTTGTAACTGATGAACTTGTATTTTCAACTTTGTTGAGAGTTCAGGTCTGTCTAAAGCGGTACTGTGGACAGGTTGTAAACAATTTATTCTCCAAGCAGTCGATACCTGGTTCAAATATTGTTTGAAGCAAAAGATTAGTTTTGACCTGGCTCATCCTAGCAGGTGAGGTAATTTTTGCAACCTTAAAACTACTCGGGTTCCATGATTTGTAGCGCTTCATGAAAATGCCTTTTTTTGTTTGTTTTACAAACCTTTACATGGTGGTCAGTTTTGCATTACATCTTTATTTTAATAATACATAGCTACAAATAATTGTTTACAACATGTAAAGCATTATTTGTTTATACCTTTTCACAGAACTGCAAAAAGTACTTTGGTCCTGTGGGTGTTTAAAGTGCTCTATAAATAAAGCTGGTATGGTTTGGTATGGTATGGTATAGTATGGTATTTGCACTAAATGTTGCTTAATAGTTTGCACATGGATTTTTCAAATATGCCTTTTTTTACTCTATAAAAGGACAGATGTCTAAAAGTCTTACAAAACAGCAACTGGAAGTGTACACTAAAATGATAAAACATGAAGGTTAAGTTAGTAGTGCAAACTTAATTGCCTTAAATGGCATGTTATGTAGTATAACAAAAGCAACTGTCTAATCCTGAGAGCAAAGTTTCTTGTGTGCAATAAAGTGAATCTCAGTCTTTTTCCATTTCTTGGAGTTACTGGAGGGGAGCTAATGGAGCCTTGGAAAATTAGAGTTGGCATTTGGTTTTTCTCAGATCTGAAAGGTGAGGTGAAGGGGTTCAAGAGGAGGGACAGCCATTATTATAACTCACGGGAAGGCCACATTCATGTCAATATCTTTCACTTCGTTGACCTTGGGGTTTGGAGAGAAATGACTGCATGAAACGGTGAACTGGGTACAAAAGAGGAGAAATCAGGAATAATGACATGCAACGATGAGAATATGAGAAGGTGTGAGAGGGAACTAGAAGACGTAGGAAGAAAAATATGAGAGAGAGGGGGACATTAAGTCAAGATGGAACAAAGAAAAAGAGGCAAATTATTAGTCTGTCCTTTCAATTAGTCTCTGGTCACAGCTCTTTGGCTTTATGGTGAGTTTCCTGTCATGGTCCTGCTTTGTAATTGGCAATAAAGTGCACTGACCAGCGTGAGAGTGCACCCCACCACCATGTCCATATATCCCTCGCTCCTCCTCCTGTTCTCCACCTTTTTTTTTTTTAACTCTTCATGGTTGACTGACAGGGGCTGTCATTTACATAATGTGGCGTGACAGAAAAAGCATCCTTTCGTCACATCTCTCCTGCAGCGATGATGACGAGCTGTTCTTCCAATCAAAGTGGTTTAGCCGGTCAGACCTCCGCTCTGTATTTTGTACCAGCAGAGGCACCAGCTTCTGTGTGTCATTGTCATATTTCTCAACCTTGTCATGTGAAGAAAAAGTTTCCGCTTGCCAAGAGAAAGCCTGCTCCCATGGGTGCAGCAGAGCTCTGAGATGTTACAAAGAGGATACGAGGTTACGAGAACAAAGATCTATGTTACAGAAAGGGCATGATTTCAAGAAGTGTGTGTGTGTGTGTGTGGGGGGGGGGGGGTGCTATAGGCACAGACAAATGTAGACTCTTGCTAAATCTTAAAGTCTGAAATGGTAACATCCTAAACCTGTTCTTTAAGAGTTTGCATCATCGCAGATACCTCGCCTGATATGACCTACTTCAAGTGGAAACAATTTCCTACCTGTCTAACAATGTTGTGTTTATTCATTTATACGTTTGCCACCATTGCAACACATTGCTACACTGATTGTAATGGTATAAATCAGTCCTGCTAAATAGCTTTGCTTGTTCTTGACAGTCATTAATTAGTTTTCAATGGTCTCGTTTAAATGACAAAGAAAAATATTATACCACATACAAAAGTCAATTTAGATTCACATGCAAGCAAAGTGTGGTAATTAAAAACAAACGTATTGTTTCTTGGACTTCACCATTTTGTGCACATCGTTTTGCCATAATGCCTTTTATTTTTAATGAGTAACATCTTCTCTATATTTGTTTTAGCACATGCCCGACTTAATGAGACCAAATTAGGGCTGAAATGATTAACTCAATAACAAAATTTCATCAAAACAAAATACCTGGTTCAGTTCCATAATAAGTTCCATTTAGCTCTGATTACATGCTGGAGACTAAGCAAAAGCTCGTTACAAGATTGTCATAGTATCCTGACTTCTCATCCTGGACAAAGAAAGATGTTTTTATTAAGAAAAACAAAAGATTTTGGAGGAACTTTTAAAGAAATATACTTATTATTTATTTTTTTTTAATTTAAAGCAGAAATTGGGGACTACCAGGAAAAATGTTGAAACCTCTGGTCAAACATGTTTTATCTGATGACTCAGATGATTGTTGAATTGTTCCACACATTTAAAAGCTGCAGGAAAAGATGTAATTAAATCTGACTATGGCTGACCTCAGGTCACAGATGGGCACGTATCGAGTTCATTATTTGATGGGAATGTTTACCACGATGCACAAGATTTTTTTTTGGGGGGGGGGGGGTGCTCACAAGACTCTTGTTTGGGCAGTTTTGGCAGAGAACAGGCTCTTGGTATTTTACTGTCCATATATTTCTGCTTCACTTCCTCAGATCAATAAATAGATTTGGTTGCTGAAAGGACTCATTGGATTTTTCAAATATATTGTTTTGTAAATTGAAAATTTTGAAATTCTATGAATTGGCTGATTACAACATTTTAATATTTATGTATAAGGCTCACAAAAATGCATTACCTTCAAATATTCAAACTAAATTTGTTA
>JARVGQ010000390.1:10871641-10884397 GCA_031762355.1 Hypsolebias martinsi | reverse complement strand
CATGTCCAGCAATCACTGTGCGAGGGGCAGGGTACACCCTGGATGGGTCGCAAGTCCATCACAGGGCCACATAGAGACAAACGACCATTCACTCTCACTCACACCTAGGGACAATTTAGCGTTACCAATCAACCTAACATGCATGTTTTGGGTCTGTGGAAGGTAACGCACGCATGCACAAAGAGGACATGCAAACTCCACCCATATTAGACATGTGAAAGAAAAACCCGTGTGTGGAGGATAATCGTGAAACATTATTTGTGGGCCGTAAACGTTTATGTAGCGCACTCTATTTAAATGAGGTTTATGTTCTGAAACTATTTAAGTTTACAAAATAAACGTCCAGTTAGTTTGAAGTGAAGCAAGTTCATTTGTAGGTTTAGACATGAATTACATGACAACTACAACCACACTCACACTGTGCCATTTTCAGCCATCATAGAAAAATATAGTGGCATCTTGAATCTTTTTATGGTCGTTCAGTATGACAGACTCCCTGACAGATAATTTAACCAAGTCATGACCAAAGACAACATATGGCAAATATCAAGCAGTGCCATAAGTTTTCATGGGCTGCTTTTGTGATTGGCACCTGTTTCTCAGCCATGAACGTGTCCCCGTGCTGTCTTCTCCCCTCCTCTTCCATTTCTAAGTTGACCCCAGCGCTCGCACTTTATGAACTAATATTTCTATCTTATCTTTGTAATGTATCTGTTTCAACAAGAACATGTAGAGTCCAGCATCTATTAAATCATGTCTTATAGAGTAACAGAAGTCACTAACATGCTGCAATGTGATCACAAGTCCTTACAGTCAAGCTGACCTTTAAAATGCCTTCATGGGTTTTAGGCAGCCAAATGAATTTGAATAATAAAATTAACAAGGTGGTTTTGTTCTATAAATCAAAGTTAATAGGTTTAGACATGAAACAGAAGAAGTTTAGACACAAGTTTAAACTTAAACTTAACAAGCATTTTTGACTGACAAGAGCTTACATTGCATCCATATTGTCTTAAAAGTACTTTAGGTCAAACATTCAGAGGTGTATTAAAATATCTCATGGCCACCAGCCACTTACCAACCCATACCACCATACCATAAAAAGAAAAGTTAGCTTCGCCTTAAAAATACATCTAATTATCGGTAGACGTAAAATGTAATTATTTTATAACATTTTTTTTATGGAGGAACTGCCTGTTTAACAAAAAGTAATATTTGTCCCTCTGTGTTATCATTGCTGCTGTTTGTATCCATCACTTTTCTCGTTCTTTCCTTGGTTTGACCTCATAAATCTGAAAAGTGTCAGGCTTCTGTATGTCAATTTTCCTCTTACCAGAGTTTCTTTTTTGGTCACTGTTCTTTTCCACAACCCATTGAACCAAACTTCAGGCAGGTTAAAGATGACTTTTATATAAGCCATTGGATGCCAGCATCACGCAAAGAAACCATCAAGCCATAAAATATGACCGGCCGTGAGTCATACTATATGGATGTTAAAAAATAAAATCGGGTTTCTTCCTTTTTGTAGTTCTAAAATACTGAAAGCAAGCCCATCTGGTCTTTAGGAATGAGAAAAATAAAATTCAGGGTAGAGCCTCAAAACTCCAGGCGGCTGGACCACACCAATGCTTTTCTTTTTGTAATTTGGGTTCATGTGAATGTGTTGCTGAAAGTGAAAATGATAAGAAAACAGACAACAGGAAACTGTTTTAGTCAGGAGAGATGAAAAAAGAGTTGTTGATTTGATTAAATGAGGTTGAGGTTGGCTGTTGGACCAAGACCAGTTCTTGTTTTACTGCTGGTCTGTAATATTTCCCTTCAGGCCTCCTCATGCTTAATGACGACTGGTGAAAAAGGGTCATTTCTTGTATGTTTTCTTTGATCTTGAAGTGAAGGGCCTTTTCCAGGTCAACACTAAATAATAAAATAAAAAGCTGCTGTGAGGTTTTCTGTAGACGAATGAAACTGAAGAAATAAATCACCACAGCTACAGTTGCAAGTATGTTGGTCATCACATCTGGTTTGACATATGCAAATTAATCTACATGTTAAACAGTTAAAGTACAACTAAAGTCTTGGCCTTATACCGTAATATATTATTTGATATTCTATGATATACCCTTGAATGCAAGACTACACAAAATCACTTCTCTTCTAAAAGACAGTTAAACAGAAAGGGACCCAACATTTTAGGCTTGAGCTTCATTCCAGCTGTTGTTTAGTGCTCTCTGAGTAATTCTCTTCCTCTGACATGAATGATCAGGCAGCGTGAAGTTGTAGTTTGACAGCCGGTTAGTCTTACATCACAACAAATGCTGTGAAAATGTCTTAAATAAAACCAGATGACTGCTTGTTCTGAGAGAAATTAACAAAACGGAAGAACAAAAAGTTAAACGCAGATCTAATTTTTCAAGTGTGGGTATTGCGTAGCTAGAGTTGTAAAACAGAGTGTGGGTTGGTCCTTAAAAACATTTCCCACATGTTCATTTAAAAATGGCAGCAAAAACCAGTCGATGTAATTTCACTTCAGTTCAGTTTAGAGCACCAAGTCGCAACAGAAGTTTTCTCAGGGCACTGACCAAAAACATCCACGTGAATAAAAAGTCAATTAGTAAAAGTGATCTATCTAAGGAAGCTAGCAGATTGTGCTGAATCTTCACTTAATCGCAGTCTCCCATCTTGAGCAAGCACAAAGGCAACAGTGGAAAGGAAAAACTCCCTTTTAACAGGAAGAACCTTCCAGCAGAACCAGGCTCAGGACGAGCGGCTTCGACTGGCCGGGGTTTGAGAGGACAGGAAGGAGAAACAAACACAGAATGGCAGGTCCAGGTGTACTTCCTATAGGAGGAAAGACAAAAAATATATGTTAATGATATAAATAATTACAAATACAAACAGGTGGAGTACAGCAAATAAAGACAGCAGCAGAACATGTGGATTATCAGAAAATTGTTGAACATTTTACTTCAGTGCTTCAGTTGTTTGTTTTAGATATTCTGTAGCATTCACAAAATAATTACTAAATGCACAAACTGCAAAAGGAAGAACATTGTGACCTTTTGCTAAAATACTTCCCAAACTACAGAACATCTTATATTAAGCATTTTTATTTGATCTCAGTCCTTAATCGGCATGCAAAGCTTAGTAGCGACAGTCCAAATAAATCAAGCGGGATGCAGAAACAGAATCATTGCTTTGTTTTTTAGCGCACAAAAAAGTGGCAGGTGTGTGCAAAGAAAGCTTCCATGTTATTGATTCTCCCGTTCTGTCTTGTGCATACAGTTAAACCAAATTGACGTTTTATAAATCTTCATTTTTGGAAAACATTTGACCAGTTTTGCCAATTCATAACGTTACAAGGAGCACCTTTTTCTAGTTCTTTCGTGACATTTTCTTGATGCTTATGAAGTGATTTATGATCCTTCCTGCTGTTGTCTCTGGACGCACAATGTTAGGAATCAATACTGGACTAAATGACTGACGATGGCTGTTTTTCTGTAGTGTGTTAAACCATTAGGAGCACCTGTACGCCCCCCCCCCCTGCCCTCCACCCCACCATGAAACGTGATGCACCATTTACTGCATGTCTCCAAACCTTATTACATCTGCTGCTTTGATATTTCCTCTTAAAAGGCCACAGATGGATTGTGTTTTTGTTAGCTGGGATCAGAAAGACCCTGCTACACAAAGAGTAATGACCCTCACGGTACTAGGAACACAAAACCTGCGTGCATTCTTGTTTTAATGATTTATGTATGTTTATCAAGTGACATACACAAAAAAGAGTTTACAAAATGCTAAATTACTGAGTTTAAATATGAGAAATACCAATTATTCAAGAATATTTGCCTTTATTTCTCTAAAACAGATTCTTAATGACTAATTTCTCTATATATGATACAAATCTTAATTTCTTTTATTTTAAATGTATTTTCTTTGAATATAGTCCCGTTTGTTCACTTTAGATGCTGCAAGCACTTCAATATGTAATTTTGTAGTACGTCTACAATAATTGGGGGGGTGTTGGTGCAGCGGTTAGAGACGGTGGGCCTGTGATTGGAAGATAGCCGGTACTGACAAGCCCCGGTACCGACAACATCAAAAAAATATGGGTGGAAAAAGGTGAAACACCCACACCTGCCTCCACCCTCATTCGCCCCATCCTGGGCCCCTGAACAAGGCCCCTAACCCCCACCATCTGCTCCCTAAACAGGTCTCTCTTGAAAATGAGTTCTCGTGGCTCAGTGAGACTACCTGGATAAATAAAGGGTAAATAAAAAAGAAAAGGTCAGAAAAAGATATAAAATATATGAACACAATCATGTAATCCAAAACATTTAAATTTGAGAAGATATATATGTTATACTTGTAGAGTAAATATGTCATTACTAGATTTCATGTCAGATATTGTTTCAGTTGTTTTTTCTAATCTCAAAGGAACCTTCAGCTAACTGAGGTAAAACAAACAAAAAAAAAAAATAAAAACAATGGCAGAAATGGCTTAGACTACTGGAGGTCCAATCTGACCACATTTCTTATAATGAATTGCTACAAGTGAATACTTTTCATTTGAAATTATTTCAATCCTAACATGTGATTCTCAACCTGCCATTGTGTATCTGTTCCTCCTTCCTGTACCTCTCAAACCCAGCTGATCGAAGCAGATGGCCACTTGTCCTGAGCCTTGTTCTGCTGGAGGTTTCTTCCTCATGAGGGAGTTTTTCCTTTCCACTGTCACCTTCATGCTTGCTCAATATGTTGTTGTTATGTTGTTTCCTCCCAACGACACAATCATCAACCACTGCATCGACCTTTCTTCTCTAGGCCCATTAGAGAAACAAAGAGTCACTAATCTGAGAGTAATAATGGATCCTTCCATGAAACTCAGCAGTCATGTAAAGATGATTGTTAAATCCTGTTTTTTCCAGCTGAGGCGACTGTCTAAGCCGAAGCCAATATTATCCAAAAATAACCTGGAGACAGTTGATGCATGCATTCATAACATCCAGGCTCAATTACTGCAACTCCCTCCTGTTTGGTGTTGGTCAGACCTTCATTGCATGACTACACCTGGTCCAGAATGCAGCAGCCCTATTTTTAACCAGTACAGGCAAAAGAGAGCATATTAATTTTGGCCTCCCTGCACTGGCTACCGGTTTATCTTCGAATCAAGTTCAAAATACTCATGTCTATAAACCACTGAACAGCTCTGCCCCCTCCTATCTCACTAATCTGCTGCAGCCGTGTGAACCACCACGTTCTCTGAGGTCAGCGGACCAGTTGCTCCTCACAGTTCTAGGAACTCGTCTTAAGCGCAGAGGTGACAGGGCCTTCTCTGTCGCAGGTCCAAGACTTTGGAATGAGTTACCTCTGCTCGTCAGACAGGCCCCCTCCCTCTCAGTTTTTAAATCTTGCTTAAAATCCCACTACTATTCCCTGGCTTGCAGTACTGTATGATCTATGTTGAGTCTGTATGCATCACACTGTTAGTCATTATGCTATTACAGTATATTTGTTTCTAGATTTTGATTTTACGTTATGTTATATGTTGCTGTGTACTTTGCCTGTTTGTTTCTGTTTGTACAGCACTTCGGTTGGCCCTGTCGCTGTTTAAAGTGGTTTGTAAATAAAATGGTATGGTAAAATGAGAAACCGTGATGAATTTAAACTCAAATCAGTCTGCTCCTTAGATTATTATTATTATTAACTTGCATATGAATGTTTCTGTTCAGTGCCCTGATATGACTTCTGTTGTGACTTGGTACTGTATAAATAGAGCTGAATTGAGTTGAATCTTGAATTAATTTGCTGTGAAGAGCAGTCATGTTTTCCTCTACAGTAAGTGGAAAAAAACATTTGTTGTTTTAATGTCACAAGTTCTGCACAGATGCCGACAGGAGACTTTTGCTCATGTGTTTGTGTGGAAAAGAGGGAGACAAAGGATCTGGGGTACAACAACCCAAGTATACCTTAATAAAACCTTTAATAAAAATTTGAAAACAGTCAACGTTGTCTGGAACTGACTAAATAAATCAGAAAAAATAAAACAATCATACTCTCAACCTGACTATAGGTCACCTTGTTTGAAACCAGGAAGACTCAAAGTTCAAGATGAGCACAGTGGGTGTAATACAGTAGTGCTGTACCTACAATTGGTCACAGGGTGCTGAACCTGTTCATATTTTTTTAGAAGAAATTTCCCCAGTGAAACATGACCTGGACAAGTGGGAAGGTGCTGGTCAGCTAAAGGTTCACAAGCCAAAAGGCAGGGTGAAGAAAAGCTGCAATTATCAGCAACAAACCTGTCGACATGATTTATAGTATACACCTGTTAGGAGTTAGAGTTTAAACTTTTAGACTGAGCCCTGTGTGCACTTTAAACACACAAATAGCAACAGAGAGACACATAAAAAAGTACCACAGAAATATCCTTGCTCAACTTTGAAAAACAACTTCTCAACTAGAGATCACAATGTATTTTATGTTACATATGGTTCAAAACAAAGCATTACTTTAAAGTGACTGAAAGAGCTGTTGTTTTCCTTTAACAGTGTAATGGAATTAAATCCCACCTGAACAGCAAACACTCTGGTAAATTCCTGATGCATGCTCAATAATCCAAGTAGATGAATCTAACAAGGCTGAGTCAGGTCTTCTGGATGGATTCTTCTTTGTTGAAAAATTTTTGTCTTTTATCTAAAATACTTTTTCAGTCTGAAGGGACTGAAAGGTGAAAAAGATGAAATGTTTCAACAAAGAAGAATCCGTCCAGAGGACCTGAATCAACGGTGGGGGGTGAGGGGGTGTTGCGTGTGTGTGGGGATGTGTTGGTGGCGTGCCGGGTCTTCTCCAGGCCTGTGGTGCGGGGCTCTTGGGGTGCCTGGTCCTTGGTGCGCTGGGCCGACCTTCCTCAGCTGCAGCTCCCTGCTGCTCTGGCTCCTGGCCTGGGGCTGGCTTGCGGCCGCTGTCGGGTGGGGAGGGTGCATGATCAGTCCAACAGAGCCTCTGTCGGGCTGTCTGTGTGTGCCTGTTTGTGTCTCGGGTTTGGTTTTTGGTGGTCCCCTCTCTTGGATCAATTTGGGCACCCCATTTAATGTAGGGTTTAGTTCCCCCTGTCACACCCCCCTCTGGTGGTGGGCCCCCTGCCGCTGGTGCATCGGTGTCTCTCGACATCTGGACTGAGTGATTGGGTGTGTGCCAGCCCACCCTGGTGGCTGCCTGCCAGGGCCTGGGTGCCCTGGCTCTGTCGAGCCTCTGTTGGGGGGTGATATGACCTCGGGACTCGGGGCTCGGTGTCCATGGCCGGATCTACTCTGCGAGGGCTGGTTGCCGGTGGGCCTGTGGGCTTCGTCACTGCAGCCTCCTGGGGTTTCTGCATTGTGGTTGCTGGGGATCGCACGGGGCTTCCCTCTGCTTCTCTCTGGGGGGTGGGGTGGTCTTGGGGGGTGCGGTTGTCCCTGTCTGGGGACTTCTGGGGCACCGGGCTTGGGGGCCGCGTGTGTCTGTGGCTCTGGTCTTCCCTGTGTTGCCGTCGTGTCCTGTGGGGGTGGGTCTGTGGGTCCCCACATCCTTAATTGAACATTTTTATGGAGAAACCTTTTAATGACAGCATGCTCACACAGGTGTTTGGATTCAGGTGTTTATCAAATACACACTCAATTGGGTTGTGGTGGCCACTACATACATTTTGTATTACCATGTACCATATAAAATACTTTTTAATGGTAAGTATCATTATATATGTTGTTTGTTGTTGTGGTATTTCAGTTTTTCTTTTCTTTTCCTTCCGCATGTCTAGAGGCAGACTTCAGTGATGATTTGTTCTCTTTATACCTCTCTCTTTCCTCTACTCCCATCGCCTTCTTTCTCTTTTACCCCTTCTCTCACTTTTCTAGCTTTGTTTTCTTCTTTGTTTTTCCAACCCCGTGTCCATTACATCCGAAACAAACCCAAAGCAAATTCTAATAAACTTTTATTTATATATCAAGTGGAGCATTAAGGCCAGCCATAATGCTCTACTTGTGAAAGTAAATCTGTTGGGTATCACCTCGACACTCAGGCAATAATTCTGAGTGACACAATGCCGAACAGGACAGGTAGAAAAAATGGGACAATGTAACAGGTGTTTCAGTAAATGACATGATACTAAATAGCAAAAGAACAAATGATAAGATTGCTTACAATTTGTGAATACCTGCAGATGATATTAAATTGTTGACGTACAAAAGCCCTTTAAAACTCACTCAACTTCCGTCCGAAAGCAAAGGTTCTAGACGAATCTGAATTGCATTCACCCTTTTCTACTGGTTTTCCCTTTCTTTTCTCTTTCTTAGTGCACTGGTGATGAAAGAGCACCTTCACACTGCACACAAAACATCCTATTTGTTGTCCCTGTTCCACAATGTGAGCTGTCTTTGTTTGAAAGTGGTCTTTCCATCAGGGCTATACAAAGGATCCCTTCACAATGCCGTATAGAAAGAAGACAGAGACTTAAGGGAGAAAAAAGTTAAAACCCAAAAGAAAACGAGGTGAAGAAAGGGTTGAAGAAGAAGTTAAAGGCAACACAGTATGAAAGTGAGAGAGGAGATTGGGGCCCCATGGTGCTCCTTGTGCAAAAGTCTTTCTATTATCTTTGGTTCTGGTGTGAACAATGGGGCAAGGTGGACAGGTTGTCAGTGGACCCAAGTGTGAGTTAATACTGGGCTTGAATCAGAGCCTATAGTACACAAGAGAATAAAGACTACATTTTTTTTCTGCAAAGATTCATATAGTGCCTTGCTTTTTCTCTGACTTATAAGACTATGTTCAAGCAGGTAGTTAAAGAGGAACCATAAGAAATTGTCTGAGTAGGACAACGTCTGCTGCAAAAGGAAACAGGAGCTTTGAAAGTATTCAATTATTTTATTTCAATGTGGTGAATGAAAAAAACCTGCAAAAATTAGCTTAATATTGGTTTTCTGTCTACATTACTGTTAATTAAATCTGAAGCCAAAATATGTACTGTAATACACGCGAGCTCTGTGGAGTGTTTAGAAATTAAGATGTATTTTCCAGTTTATTCTTTTTTTGTTATTCCATCCATCCATCCATCCATCCATCCATCCATCCATCCATCCATCCATCCATCCATCCATCCATCCATCCATCCATCCCTTAAAAAATGTCAGACTATCTGTAGTGTGCTGTGTTACCAATCTGAAAAGTTCACAGTTTGATTCACACTAAAATTGTCTAAAACAAATATCTATAGATTTAACTGGATGTGTATGGGATATGTATCTGCGTATGGTGCAAATTTTGTACCATCCACATGCAAATGTGAGCTGGTGTGGCAAAAAAAAAAATCCTTGAATCCTTAAACTCCAGTTGAGGAAATATAACAATAGAACAATGTTTCTCTAGTAGTTTTTTTAGTGCTAGTTTAATTTTGGTTCATTGTGGCTGCTGTTGTGAACTTTCAGGATGGATACAACGTTGTTTCTAGTGTTGGGTGATTTGTGTCCATACAGCATCTCTCAAAACATAACCTATGACAGTGGAGGAGCAGATATGATTGTGCCACTATGCCCTATAATATCACTGGGAACAAAAATCAGGACCCAATACAAGCTGTTACAAGAAGGTTTTGACACTTTAATCCTGTTGTATTTTGACCGAATCATGTCACCGACATTTCATTAAGACCTCTGGAAATCCTGTCAACTTGTGAAAAAGGAGCAGTATATATATCTTCTTTTATTTAGGGAGAAAGGTTGAGGCTTATCCCAGCAGACTAGAGAAAAGGGCTGCTGGAGGTGTGGTGGGTAGATTCTGGATTTGTTGCCAGTCTGTTTTATGACTAGCTTCCAGAAACGATTATAGTTCCTAACTTATGGTCTCCAATGAACTTAACATGCAACAAGTCAATAAGTAAAACAAAACAAAAACGGCAAAACTCAAGACTTTTCTTGCGGTTTTAACCATTTCCAAGCAAAAGCCTCTAGTAGAAGTATAAATTAGAAGCAGTATGTTATTTAGTGGCATAGTGGCACAGTTTCCATCATGACTATCACTTTTTTATTTATTTTTGTTTTACCATTCTTTTAAGAATAACACTAATGTCTTCTTTATTTGAAAGCTGTTATTTCTCAGAGTGAGAGGCACTAATCCGACTATGGACCTGTCGTTTTGATGATACAACATCTGTAACAGCACCCATATGTATCAGCCATTTAGAATTTTTTTTGTTTGCAGTCAAGTAAACAAACAAGGTAAAGATCCTTCTGGAGGCATAAACAAAGGACATCTTTCAAATCTCTAATGAGTTTGCCTTTCCTTTGAATCATCCTGACTAATCAATGATGAGTTGCTTAACACACTACAATAGTGCATGGATTAGTTAAAGTATTTAAACATTGGTTTTAATTAGAGCTCTGCCTTTAATGATTAGTGTGTTGGGGCAGACTCCAGCTATCCAGTCTATGAAAGGCAAAGAGGACATGATGATGGAGTAAAGAGCAAAGGGGGGAAAAGTGGAAGGAAGTCTGATGGTGATAAATCAAAGTCACCTTGTGCAGTTTGACCACTCATTAGGCTGAAAGAATGTAACACGTACACCTTTGCCCTCTTGTCTCTGAGAGACATTTTTTTTTTCCCAGATGCCCCAGAAACTAATGAATCGAGTAGTTTAAGCCATTTTTAAGTTATTTTAAACCTTTGTTTTGAATATGGCAACAAACATGCATAAAAGCAACAGTACCTTCAGTGCATTTATTTAATGTGTTCACAATCATAGTGATTTTAGAGAAATAAAATCCAGTTGCAAACTCCTTGAAAAGACAATCACCATGGCAGACATTAACTGCCACAAAAAATACATTTTCAATCCCGCTGATATTTGGATGTCTATGGTAAGCGGTCCATCACCATACTGTACTGTGTGTAATGTTACATCACAGACAATGTTCCTCCCTCAAAGAAACTGGTCCAGATGACATGATTTAACCTTTCTTGTTCTCACAGACAACAGCAACAATGGAGCAGACACCCGTATTTGAGGTTCATGGAGTTTTGTTTTGAAATCAGCTTTAAATATAAGGATATTCAGTGTGTGCTGCAGTGGTAAAATTAGTTTTACGTTAGATATTTCCCATTCATGCTCTGTAGATTCAGCGGTGGCTTCCTTGTTCGAGCCGACGCAGGCAGTCTGATTTCGGTCATCTGCTGCTCTCAGTCTGTCCCTCCTCCGAGGAGCGATGGTTCTCTTAGGGACCGTCAACAAATTACCTGGCTAATGAGCTTGGTCTGAACACGATTATATTTTAGATATGTTTCCAGAGTATTTGTCAAAGCAGCACCATGTATCATAAGTTTTCTCAGTCTATTTCTGCATGGTAATAAATCATGAATTTTCTCACCATTTAAAATCCAAAACAACAAGGTGGCACTTATGTTTCAAAAGTACTGCAACTTTTTTTTAAAGCATCAAAGTTCATGGTCCATCATCCAGGTACAAAATCCAATAATGGTCAGTCAGGTCATCTGGACAGTTTCTTTTTGGTGGAAAGACGTTTCGCCCTCTATCCGTAGGGCTTCATCAAACTGAAGAGTCCCAAGTAAACTGTTTTCCCCACTAAGCAGTACACTCCTTTAGTGGACCAAGCAGTTTGCTGGTGACTGATGAAGTCCAGATGACATGACTGACTGTTATTGGATTTTTGTACCTGGATGATTGAACATGCACTTTGATGCTTTGAAAGAAAGTTACAATACTTTTGAAATGCAAGTGCCACCTTGTTCTTTTGGATTTTAACTGGTGAGAAAATTCATGATTTATTACCATGCAGAAATAGACTGAGAAAACTTTGGTTATGATACATGGTGCTTCTTTGACAAATACTCTGGAAATATATCTAAAACGTGATGGTGTTCAGACCAATCTCATTAGCCCGGTAATTTGTTGATGGTCCCTAAGCGAACCGTTGCTCCTCAGAGGAGGGACAGACTGAGAGCATCTGATCGAAATGAGACTGCCTGCGTTGGCCCGAACGAGGAAGTCACCGCTGAATCCACGGAGCATGAACGTGAAATATCCAATGTAAAACTAATTTTACCACTGCAACACACACTGGATATCCTTATATTTAAGGCTGATTTCAAAACAAAACTCCATGAACTTCGAATATGGGTGTCTGTCCAATTGTTGCTGTTGTCTGAGATAACACTACATACAGTACATTGTTGCAAGAGAACGCAAAAACTTGTGCGAGGGAACACAAAAGGGGAAAAAAAAAAAAAATCCCCCATGTCCCCTCCCGGGCTCCGTAGGGGCTCAGTAGATGTCAAAAGAATAAATGTTTGTTGAATAAAATAACCAAGCATAAGAACAGGTGTGTTGATGTTCAAGTTTATGAAACTGGGTAAAGAGCAAAATCATTTAAGGGTTAAAAGTGTTTTGATTAAGTTAAAACCAACCTGTAGTCATATCATGAACATCAGACAATCTACTGATTGAAGCTGTGGAGGTGAAATGAACAGAAAGATTCAAGTATTGATATATACGAACACCATTACCTAATGTCCTCATTTATCTCACTCTGTGTTGCTCTGTTTAACAAGCTGTCTGGTTCTACTCAGTGTTGTCCAAGAAATTTTGCTTGAACTAACATGTACAGTCTGCTTTGTACGTTTAGTAAAAATAGAATGCTTAAAGCGTCTGTGACATGATTTATGAACTTTGCAGAAAGTGGCACAACATAAATATCTTTTATCATTCAA
>JARVGQ010000390.1:10825183-10842491 GCA_031762355.1 Hypsolebias martinsi | reverse complement strand
CGGTCACTGCATACCTCGTTGTGTCCTTGGGCAAGACACTTAACCCCGAGTTGCTCCCGGTAGGACTGGCTGGCGCCCTGCAGCCTACTGCTACCGGTGTATGAATGTGTGTATGAATGTACCATTTATATGTCTATCACTGAGAAAATTTCACAAAAATCCTAGATTTATGTATTCAGGTAAGGTTTCCTGAAGAATTGATCATATAAAGTGGATTACATACCAGGTGTCATCAAATTATACAGAGCAGCGATGATAAAACAGCCTTGGTGAACTCTGAAAAAATATGCAAAATATGGATACAAATACAACTTCTTAAAACCATATCTCTTATTATTTAATATAAATTAATCATTTATTTTAATAGTTTTATGATATTCCTTATTTTCTTATTTTTAGTGTTTGAAACACCATTTTCACATATTTTGTATGATTGTGTCCTCTGTTATTTATTGTTTTTGTAAAAGTGGGCCACTACCGCAACGTACCCCTGAGTTCAAGATAAATAATTACTGTGATGTCTTGTATGCAGCTTTGATTTGCAACACTGTACTGTACCTACACAGCTTATTTATTTATTTATTTATTTATTTATTTATTTATTTTAGGTTTTCCTGACATTAAGTGTAATTGCACAAAGTACTAGTACTAGTATTGTATCGCCGATACTATCCTGAATTGTACCTGGTATCAGTATTGGACCAGAAATCCTGATATCGAACAACACTAAAGGAAAGGTATGTGCACATGGTTTGAAATGAAAATCTGAATACTTCTGTGTGTGCACGTTACCCATTTTGTCCTTATATGCCAACTTTTATTAAAGCTCCACACTCTTTAATACATAACATTCATGAAGTCTTGTTTCAGAACCATCCAGAACTGTTTTTTTTTCTTCTTTAAAGTTCTTTCTGATCCGAAGGTCTGATTAGTTTCTCTGATTCTCCGCCCTTCAATACTTAAACAGCTACAGATCGATAAATGCTTACACATTTCATTAACCTTTAAAAAAAAGTTTTGTTTGACAATTTTTTTTATTGTTTAACTGTATCTTTCAATGGAACATATTGTGTTTTAACTTATTTGTCTGCTTTTGTTTCAAAACAACACACACAAGTGATAGCACTGAGCTTGGATATGCAGGTGTTTGGACAGAGAAGAAGCATATTACTTAGGGAATCTTTCAGATTGAGCGTTCCAAAACAGTCCTTGGAGCCTGATGACAAGCTGTGAGTGTTCAGTTATGTCTATTGGTTTGTTTCCCCACTCCTTGTGTTTTTCGTTTACCTCTGAGAAATGAAGACAACAAATTTGTTCAGACATTTTTGTTAGAGGCAAGGCAGAAAAAAAAACAAAATTTAGAAGATAATTTTTTTTTTTTCAGTGACAGACGTGCTTTATGGCTTTCAGATAAGTGAACGTAGGGACTGTCTTTTACCTACTGACTCTTTGTTTCAGCTGCCTCCCTGTTGAGCCTCACCCTCACCTTGGGGGAGTAAGTGGCACAATCCAACATGGGTGCCTAAGCCCTGCCCCCTGCGTGGTGTCTTAGAGGCCCTTCAGCATTTAAAGTCCCGGAAAGACTGAGCAACAGTATGTCACAATTCCCAGGCTCGATCCAGTAAGAGACTGTCAACCTGCTGAATACTTTAAAAAATACCATATTTCTAGCTGTACACATCGCACCGCCATATAAGTCGCATCAGTCCAAATATGACTAATAAAGTGGGGAAAAAAAAACAAGTCTCATCTATTATGCATCACCATTGACCACCTGGAAACGTGAGCTGGTGCTGTGCCAAAAATCGATTGGCTTCCAAATGGCGGCTGCGGGAGCATGCACATTAGGACTTTAACAATAATTTAACAAGATTAACACTTAAAATCTATTTGTTTGCTCAACATTATAGCAAAGGTGTTTCTCATTTTGACTTTTACTTAAGAAATGTACTTTATACTTTGTAGGTCAAATCAGCTTCATTTCAAAAATTGGTTTGCGGCTGCTGGAGTGCGCAAAGGGAGGACTCGCTCTGTATTTCTTCGAAATTTACCACGATAACCACCTAAAAACAAAATTATTTGTTTTCTTGACTTTATGGTGAAGGTGTGTCTCAGTTGAACTTTTCCTTACTAAATCAGCTGCATTTCACATGGGCAGCATGTGAAATGCAGCTGATTTGACGTTTGCACTAGGAGTTCCAGAGTGAGAAGGTGGCAGCTATGGCAAGCCAAGTGTCTCATTAATAGCCACTTTTGCCTATTAATGAGACACTTGTCTTTCCATAATGCTCGAGGGCCCTCTAGAGGCTGCAAATGGTAATGGTCAATATTTTACATATCAGAATGAATGAAATCGTCAGATCTCAGCCAAAAATTGGATTATAAATAAGAGGAGAAAATGTATATACTGTAGTTGCTTTGGTGTATAAGTCGCATGGGTTGCAAATTTATGCAACAAGGCACAACTTATATGGCAAAAAATATGGTAAATGTTCACCTTATTCTCTGCGTAACATTCAAGGAAGATAGAATTGAGTGAGTCGTGCTTCTTGCATCACACTAAAACAGTTTTAGCAAACATCTGATTAGTTCTGTTATGTACATCTAAACCTGATGTTAACTTTACATTGTCCCGTTTCATTTAACTTGGAGTAATTATTGGTTAACATTGGTCACAAATTATCCAAGAAACAAGAAGTTGCATAAGTGGAAACATACCCTCCCACCCCCCAAAAAGAAAAGGGTAAATGAGGACTTGTTGTTTTTCAGTGATGCCAGGTTGTATAAAATCTTTAAACCTCTGAGTGTGATTTTAGCTTTGAGAAATTTAATCTTGAACCAGGAGTGAGACTTTTGTCACAAATTTATAAATAATCATCTTTGTCATCAGTTTACCGTTATCACAGATTTCACAAAAAATATATTTTCTGAGACAGATTTCTTGGATTCAGACCAACAAGTCAGCTCTCACTCCATATTTGTCAGTGCTAAAGGAGTGATTTTAATCCTCTCTCATAAATAATGTAAGTATGCACATCATTTGCTGAACACATCTTGATTTCTGGCACTCTTTATCACAGCCATCATCAGATGGAACACTAATACCCATCATTATTACTTACATCTCTGCTGCAGTGGGAGTATGTTCTCAGCGTCACATCAGCTATAGACTGCCTGCAATGCAGACCTGTGACATTTCATCGTCATGGCTGTTATTTCTGACATACTGTTTACTCACTTCTGCCAAAAGATACCAGTGTTTCCTTTTTTATTTTCTGCTTCAGCCCTAGTTCCAGTTATGAAGTCATCTCTGCTGTTAATGATGTGGCCGCATGACACATCAGCCAGCCAAAATACTAACTCAACCTGATTACTTCTCAGCTTGGTGAAATATTTAGTGATCAAAAATTCAATCTGGATTCTGAATCTGAACATGTGCAGAAGTCTTTAGTGTGTGGTGCTCTAGATGGAGCAAACACACCTCTAAGTGAACGTTTCTTCTGGGTAGATGAATTTTGACACATGTTTTCATACACTGAGTGCAGACAGTGGGACTGGACGTCAAACACGTGCTATGCTTAATCTATTCATCATTTATTTAGCTCTTTAAGGCATTTTTAACAAATACATAAGATCTGGATAATCTCTTAAGAACTTCTATAATTTGATAAGAATAAAACTTTTTTTTTTGCACTGGTAGCCTGTTTATCTTGCAGTAAATAGTATTACAGCTTTTGCAAATGATGTGTTGCTGCAATGAGCTTCTACTTTTTTTTGTTGACACAACTTACACACAATCAACAAATGATGGTTTATTTGTTTTAGGATGTAGGTTATAAATGTGTCTATAGTGTGCACATGTTCAGGGCAAACTCTAAATAAAAGTACTGTACAACAAAGTTTGAAGAGTAGATGATGCCAGTAGAAAAGGCTTCTACTTCATGAGTTTAGATTATCGGAGCCTTCTGACATGTTATTTAGTGGACACCAAAACAATTGCACAAAAGCAAGACACCACACAGAGTCAGCTCTTCCAGTAAAGACATACTGGTTCTTTTGCATCTCAGTGATCTCAGTGACTCTTTTCAAGACAGTAAAGTACATATTCTGGACAATAGCATAGATGATTCAGGAGCGGAACAAGTCATTTGTTTCAAATGGGAACAAATACTACCAGAAATTATGGTTTCAGGTTTAATCTTTCCAGTTCATACAATGCTATGTGGCTACTCCTTATATAGGTTCACATCAGTTCACCCCTTGAAGCACAAGTCCAAAACATCTCCAAATTAACAAGAACCCTAATTATTTTTTTTTTCATTTAACCTTTATTTAACCAGGCAGTCTCATTGAGCCACGAGAACTCATTTTCAAGAGAGACCTGATGGTGGGGGTTAAGGGCCTTGCTCAGGGGCCCAGGGTGGGAGGAATGAGGGTGGAGGCAGGTGTGGGTGTTTCACCTTTTTCCACCCACATTTTTTGATGTTGTCGGTACCGGGGTTTGAACCGGTGATCTTCCGATCACAAGCCCACCGTCTAACCACTGCGCCACCACTCCCCTAATGACCCCCAGGAGAGATAAGAGAGGAAGGACATTTGCATGCGAGTTTACCAAATGAACCATTCTCATCATGCTTTGTTGAGATCAGGTCTCTCTGGTAAATGAGTCCTCAATGCTCAATGGGGTTAACCTGTCTAAATAAAGGTTGAATGAATGAACACCCTAACAGCAAACTACAGTTTAGAATGAACACAGATTTAGACACAATACAAAGTCACCATAATCAAAAGTCCACTTGCCTTTCTTTCAACTTCTTTTGTTTTAATTCAACCTTTATTTACACAGATAAATCACAATGAGCCTCGAAGACTCATTTACAAGTGAGACTTGTTTGGACAGACAATAAAAAGTTGTGAAAATTATATATAGGGATTTTAGACAAAGAAAAACCTTACATACTATTAATCTTGGCTGAAGGTTAACAGCATGATAATGAAAAAAAAAAAAAAAACCTTCCATAATGAGCACATAATGACGCTGACATTCCGTGGAGAGGACGCAAGGGCGGTAAGTGTGTCCAGAGACAACACACAGAGTTCAAATAAAATTTCTCAGTTCAAATAGTCCCCTCTGGAGAGATTCGTACACTCTCGGGGGGTGCCGAGAATGGCCAAGGATGAACTTCTGATGGAATCCAGAGAGTCTGGGCCCCTCTGATTGGTCCATAGACTTCCTCGGTGGGAGGGGAGGGAGGGGCAGAGCATCAAAGGTTTACAAAACTTCCAGTCGAATTAAGAAAAGATGGCCTGTCAAAGCCAGTCAGGGAGCCAAATTCAGATAAACATGATTGTTCTGGGGACAGGCAGAACTTTAATGACATCTATCTTGAGTCTGTGTTGGTCCACTCTGTTCCAAAACATTCACATTAAATGGCCACACCAGTGGACCGTGCCTGAGAGTACTGTAATCCCCTAGATCTGATCCATCCTGCCAAAAGCATTTGAGTCTGGGTGCTTGAGGCACAAACCAAGCCATTATATACGGCAGGCAGCTTGACCAGATCCAAATTTGCTGCAGACGACTTCCTTGTTTGTTGGTAAACCAGGAGCCAGCCGAATCCAAAAAGCAGGAAACCAGTTGTCATAAATCCAATTATGTATGTGTCCTTAATATCCACGAATGACAGCAGAGATATACTCATCAAGTCTTGCAAGTTGATGTGATCCATCTGTGTGCGTGCCAACGGCAAATCGGCTCACCTAAAGCCTGTCTCCTCTTTGAAGAAATGTTATTAATTGCATTGAGGGACCAACTGATCCATAGCAGAATTATGATTTGGAAGATCTGTAGAAGAGAGGCTCTAAGCAGTTTCACAGACAGGACCGAGCAAAGCAAAGCAGAGAAGGAGAGGAGGAGAAAAGTGTCCAACTTTGACAAGAGCAAGTGTTGAACTTTCTTAAAAAAGACCATGTCCGGGAGACTGGGAATTTACAGCAGCCTAGTCAGAAAGCAACTTGTATCACCTTTTTAGAGTTCATGATAATCTTTAAACAATTCTGAAACCGTAATAGTGCTAGCAGTTACATTATTTATTTATTTATTAGTTGCCAAAGTGATTTGTTTTTATTTTATTTTTTTGTTTTTCCCCAACTTCGAAGAGTTTAAAGTGATTTTGACCATGCCAAAGTACCAGGAGAAAATAATTTTGGACACAGACTGGATCTGTTTTATACCCCAAGAACATTCTGTGTCTGGTTAAGTTTCTTAATTTTTTTTTTTTTATTGTTTATGATGAAACGTCTTCATGTTTCCTTATATCTGTCTGAGGTCAAACCACTCCCACACATGGCAGGTATCTCTGCTTATCCTGGGTCTATGGTTTCACACGGACTGCATTGATTAAAGGATTAAACAAGCAATCGTTATACATGTGAGTTTAGGCTTTTTATGTTTTGTTACAGAGATGTGGTTTTTAAAATTATTGTTTTTGCGTGTGCATCGTTTAAAATTCAGCCTGTTCAACTAATTTTTACTAATAAGCCTCACTTCATTCTGCAGAACGAGGTGCTGATTTGGATGTGGATAAACAATTTAAAAAGGAAATGGTTATTTTCCTGTGGCTCATGATGTAATCTTTGTGCTGAGCTCAGGTTCTCTGCCGTACTAACACTGACATTTTTTTTTTCTCTTTTCCTTGGGTGATTTGAAAGGGCACTCACAAAACAAGTATGTTGTCTGCAAATGCCTCCCATGTATAAAATCTGAGCCTGAATTAAGTTGCTTTTTTCTGAGATGTATTAGGAAAAATCTTTGTTCCACTTTTTTGGTCATTTTCTTTTGGCGTTTCTGTGACATTGTACAGTGGAAGAAAGATCTAAAGACTTAAATTAATTTTTAACTCGTTACATGGATTGCTCTCAAGTTGTCATAGAATACGTTTTCTTAACCATGGCCACTTTTCATCCAGCATAAATTAATTTGAGTTGGCTTTAAACAACCTGAACTTTTTATTGCTAGTCTGATGGTAATTACTTCTGTATCCTTCCTGTGCAAATGATCATCACTCTGGAGGATAAGAAAGCAACTTTAAAATCAAACAACTTGATATTATACTGCCTTGTAAGATGGTGTTCTTACACCTGGAAACAATGCATCTGTTTTTGACAGCTTTTATTCAGCTTCCTTTAAAAGCGTTTGACACATGGGTGTGATATCACCCACTTTTGTAATTATCCTCATG
Source organism: Hypsolebias martinsi (assembly GCA_031762355.1). Classification (NCBI taxonomy): domain Eukaryota; kingdom Metazoa; phylum Chordata; class Actinopteri; order Cyprinodontiformes; family Rivulidae; genus Hypsolebias; species Hypsolebias martinsi. The sequence goes on along the minus strand of JARVGQ010000390.1, from coordinate 10,835,250 downwards.
AATGATTACCTGTAAATGCACGCAGGAAGCATTCAGACAGATTCAGATCTGTGTGACTCATCTCAAACCACAAAGGAAGGTGATGTGCCATACTTCTAGCCAGATGTTGAAAAGGTGTGAATTTCTGTCTTTTCAACTCCACTGTCACTGACTGAGTTCATGGAACTGATACGTTTCACATTTTCCATGTTGCTTCTTCTTACACACTTATTCCATTTTTTCACCTCAGGTTTGCTCAGTGGAGTGTGGTCTCCACAGTCACACGAGTCTGTCGTGTAAATGTTATAGACAGGACTGATGTTTGCTGGCGAGTGGAGCTTTACGCTTTTCAAACGAATTAGCTTTTTTGGTGTTTTGTACATACTTTTATTGGAAGTTGCAACTAATAATTATGAAAAACTTAATTTAATGCAAGTATAAAGCGATTTATCCTTTTATTTAAGTTAATTTAATATCCCATATGAGCTGTTTTTTCTAAAACACATTTTCAGAAAAATGCATGAATATTGTAGTATACAGTACATGCTTGTGTTTAGGTGCACAAGTCTGAGACAAAAGGAAAAAAAAGTGTGGCTTTATTTTATTTAGGATATTTGGAGTGGTGAATGAGGAGAAAGGGAAGAATGGAGCAGGAGATCGGACAGATGGATCGCAGTATAGTGGACTCTGTGCCAGCCTGTTGTGGTAATGGGGGAGCTGAGCTGCAAGGTGACACTCTCTGTTTACCACTGGGTCTACATTCTTACTCATCTATTGTCATAAACTTTGGATAGTGACCAAAATAACAAGACTGTGCATACAAGTAGTATTTATTCACAGAGTAGCTGGACTCTCCCTTAGAGATAGGATGAGAAGTTCAGATATTTGGGAGAGATTCATCTTGGAGTAGAGCTGCTGCTCCTCCACATTGAGAGGAGCTTATTGAGGTGTTGGAGCATCGGATAAGGATGCCCCCTGGATGGCTTCCTATGGATGTTTTATGCATATGTCCAACTGGGAGGAGGGCCAGGAGAAGACCCAAGACACACTGGCTGTCCCTGAGACCTGACTCCAGAACAACTGTAAGATAATGGATCTTCCTCTAGGATGGATGGATAGTTGGAATAGTGTAAGATGTTGGGTTGTAAGCTCAGTCATCCAGGTAGATGATAACAAAAAAGTTTAAATTGTCATCTGGATCAGGTTTTTTAAGTGAGAAACATTTTGTCCCCCATCCAGAGGACTTCCTCAGCCTACAACCTGCCAACCAGATCTGTCTCATAAGTAGCAATCCTACCTGTGGGACAGATCTGGTTGACAGGCTGTATTTGAGGAAGTCCTCTGGATGGGGGACGAATTGTTTCTCTCTTAAAGAAACCGGTCCAGATGACACGATTTAACCTTTTTTGGTGTAAGATGCTCTTGAATATCTTTTGTGTAAAAAAAACAATACAGCACACGTTGTAATGTTTCTCCAGTATTGATGGTAGTTGAAAACAGAATGAAGCTGCAACACCTGGGAGCTCAAACATTTTGAAATAGGTGTAGCTTTCTTCTTCTCAGTCTTGACTGCTGATCTTCTGGATATTTTATGGGGCATAAAGATAGAAACAAAATGTTTAGATCAATTTTTAAAGTAATTTCTGTTCACATACTGTATGTTTATCTTTCTGGACCTTTTCCTAAAGCATTTCAGGGTGGTAGTGGATGTGAAGGTGGCTTTACTGGCAGAAGTGTAAAAACCTTATTTTTGGTATGCAGTTCTTCAGTATCGTTTGCGATAGTCAGGATTCACTAGAATGTTTGTATTATTGTACAATTTACAATCCTTTCCTAACATTTCTATCAAGGCAAAACTCTTTTTTTTTTTTTCAATTAATTAGTTTATTTTTATTTTTTTAAATTTCTAACAGCCTTGTGACCTATCCATGCAGGCAGTAGCGAATGGACAGAAATATTCGCTTTAGAGAGCGGCTGAAGAAAATGAATGCATGGTTGGCCTTTCTCCTGATCAGTGGACTTGTGAACTTCAACATTTGCTCATTTGAAAGAGACATTCAGTTCAGAACTTGCTCATGAGGATATCTTAGTTGGTTTCTGTCTTGGGGTGACTGTGGATTGGAGAAGTCTACAGTCTAGACTAGAGAGATGGGTTTGAGTCCTTTTTAGCATAGTACATGTTGACTCTTGTGATGTTCTCAAGAGTCTCTTGATCTTGCCATGCTATATTTTCACAAACAAGCTTTAAGGACAATATAATTACACCAACATATTACTGTAAGCTGGTTAAAAAAAAAAAGTAACACCTCATACACACTAGAACTAATCTCTCTCCAGTTTAACATTTTGTGTGAGTGAGATAATCTGGTTATCCCTGTTCTGTGGTAGTTTAATGTTCATGAAAGTGTTCGAGCATGTGTTGTCCTGCAGTTGTTTGCTTTATTGATGCTATTGAAGACTTTTTAAGTGTGTGGTTACAAGTACATAATTGTAATAAGTTTCACCTAGGCACTTGTGATATAAAAATAGACAAAACAATCTGTATTCAGACATTTGTATCAGTCATGTTTGAATATAATTTTAAACAATGAACAGATCGAATCTCTTAAATTGTGATATGGAAGGATTACCTTTAGTATTACTGCCTGCTAATATGTTCTTCAATCTTAAATGCTTCCAAATTGACATGTTATTGGTGTAGCTGCAGATATGTACATGATGCCCTGAGGCCTGATCCTGTTGTGGTCTGGCAGATAACGGATGGCGCCTTTCTTTCTGCTCTGAGTTGTGGGAAATGGAGGCACGGTGAACAAGATGGTAATTGTCTGTGTGATCAAATTCTCTTTCCTCTCCGATGTTTGGCTCTGGGAAGTCTTTTGTTCTCATTCAGCCTTTTCTGTCATTCTGACACTGATGGAGAGTGTATTGATGTTGCCCCTTTGGTATGAGCTTGTTGTCAGTGATGGTCATAGATTGTTGGATCGTGTTGAGCCCAGGAAGACAATAGATTTCATTATCTTCTAAGAAGTGGAGGCAACCTCATCAGCTCACTGTGGCCATAAAGGTGAGGATGTGCAAAGGATTTATGACATGCTGCAAACAAGGATAAATTATTTGGATGAGAAAATATTCACAGTTCTTTGTCAGCTAAATCTCTTTTGAGCTCAATAAATGATTTGAGGGTTTGTTTGCTCTATGAATCATACTAATAATAATCCATCCATTATCTTTACCCCCTTTTTCAGGTCACGGGGGTAATTGGTGTCCATGTCCAGCTATCACTGTGTGAGAGGTAGGGTACACCCTGGACAGGTCTCCAGTCCATCCTAGAGACAAACAAGACAATCATTCACTCTCACTCACACCTAGGGACGATTTACAGTTACCAGTCAGTCTAACATGCATGTTTTTGGTCTGTGGGATGAAACTGGAGTACCCAGTGAAAATGCACACATCCACAGACACAACATACAAACTCCACCCAGAAAACACTCCCAGGCTGGGATTTGAACAGGGGCAACCTGCTCACTAAGAGGCAGCAGCTCTACCAACTGAGCCATTGTGCTGCCACAATTATATATATTCCCCCAATTACATTTTTTTAAAATAACATCAAATTAATAATTTCACTAAAAACAAATGTGCAGTGTATATAACTGTAAAAAGATTCAGGGATTGTTTTGAAATTTGAGTGGAAAGGTCAAGGTTGGACCTACCACCTGAAATTGTATTTTGCAACAAGAAAGAAGAGTCAAATATAAATTCTGAGTTTATAGCCAAGTTCTCTTGACATAAGCTCACTACAGATGATTATAAAAAGACTGCACTGAGATAGAGTGGTGTCCATTGTTTGATACTGTTAAACCATGTTGTTTGACCCAGAACTGCATGTCTGGAGTAATTTTAATAGTTTTAAGTATATTAGAATACGATTCCTTTAGAAATAGGTACCTTTAATTTTTTAAGGATTTAAAAAGTGGAAGAAAGTACCTACTTTGCGGGAATGTATGTACAGTACCTTAGAAGAATGTAGCTTATAATTGGGTGCAAATTAACTAAAATTTCCCACCTATTCTATTTCTGCCATACAAGTAAGTTTTGTGGGCAAAATGGTGGAATTTGTCAAGAGCCGAAAGCAAACGTACACAGGTATTGTACACGTGGTGTAGGATTGTTTGATTCAATAACATATTAGGAAAACAAAATATTTAAAGTTATTTGTATGTGTCCTGATTTGATTGTTATTTGTATGTGTCCTGATTTGATTGTTTGGAAATTGAGTTGTTAACTTTCTGAATATGCTGTAGGGGTTGCACCAAAAGTTTGCTTTTCATTTTGCAACAACTTGAATATCTCAGAAAAACATCCATAAATGGCAGGACCCAAGGGTTTTGAGAAGAGCAGTGCAAAGGTCCAAGATAATTTGTTTACTTCACCTGTCAAAGGACTTAATGTTGTTTAGCAGCTGCACTGTAAAGAATGTTCATTAGGATTTAAATATGTGTTTTGCACTTTGCCACACGTTGGCATTTCTTGGAAATAATGAGAGATTATCAAGGGATATTAAACTTGTAGAGTGAAGACATTCCTACAGCTCACATTTTGCACCGATGCACTGTCAAATTACAGCATGGCACAAATGAACAAAATAACTTACCTGGACACAAAGCGTGAAAGTGCTATGTACTTAATTTCAGCAATAGATGAGACTCATTGAGCAGTGTCATGGTTATTTAAAAAGTATCAGATAAGAATAATTTCTTTTAATAGTGAATTATTGATTAGCATTAAAACAGTCATTTTTTTTTTTCTTTTATCTGTGAATGGTTGACTTGTTCTAAGGCCAAGAAACAGTCATTAATTTAAGTTATTGTTGTAGTCATCAGTAAGTAACTCTGGAAGAAATCACATAATGATTTTAACAATATATTTATTTCCATTTTTTCTTACAAAACAATTCCCTCATAAACAATACCACACAAAATGCATAAAGAAAACTGTACAGTTAGTTTAATGTCATGTCTGAACGTGTTCTAAACATGAACAATGTTATCTACAACAGTGGTTTCTACCAAGGCCTATCCCACCAATCGGTACAGCTTTGCAGCTGTTCACTTCAGAGTAAAGGAGAGGTACAGAAATAGTCGTGACACTCGGGGTAGATCCACACAAACACGAGCTAGCCAGTACAGTCAGCAAGCACAGATGCAGTGTCTTTGCTCTTGCTTTCCTTGGCTCTGGTGGTGTCTTACAGCTGGGTGGACACGTGACAATACGAGGGCAGGACGCTGACTTTCACAAGATACTGTAAACTGTAGGTAAAGGTGAGCGATCACTTCGAGGTTAGTGGTAGCCATGTTCAAGATTTATTTCAGTACATGCATGTCGGCACTGCCCAATATGGTAGGAGCCATTTAGACCAAAAAGGGACCAACTTTGGATTATACTGTGACTTTAGTAGAAGACTTTTTTCTTCTATTTTGTAAAACAGCATAAATTTAGTCAGATACATATTTTTCTCAGTGCAACAGTGGTCTAAGAATCATTATCAAAAATATTTGTGTCAACTTCAAAGAGTCGGACAGATATTCAGGACAGTTTTTCTTTTTCGTGTTGACTGACATCACTAACAAGACTAATCTTTATTCTTTTTTTGTGTCTATCCCTGCACATTGCATTGTGTTACAACTAGTCATTATACGCTAAAGATTAATATTTAATTTAGGTTATTGATTAGGACTTCAGGGCAGAATAGCAGACACAGTATGTTTTTTTTTTTTTTAAACTAAACACGCTAAATCTGGACTTTGACGTCTTAGTAAGTGGGTAATATGATTGAAACTTTTTCTTTTTTAGATGGTTGGCTTGTCAAAACAAACAAAAAAAACCCCATTAATAATAAATAAATAAATAAACCCCAGCTACAGCAAAATCTCAAAGGCTGTGAGTGTTTGTGATTTAACACTGAGCTGATGAGTTGCTTAAAATTATTCTATGCCGTCGTTTCATAAATTTGCAGCAACAACAAAACCCCATCATGCTACCACTCTCTTATATCTTACTTTTGGAAGCTTGTTAGCACAATTTGCTGTCTCTAAAGAAACTTGTAAACTATTATGTAGCTAGAAGAATAGCAAATGGATAAAGACTGTAAAGTACACTTACATTGATTTACACACTAAAACCTCTGTCCAATACAGATGTTAGCCAGAATGTCGCCAAAAATTAATTTTTCCTACGGTTATACTGAAAAATGTTTTAAAAGCCTTCAATAATTACAAATTTAAAGTACAAACCTTTATTGATTTTTTTAAATGAAATTTAATCTACAAGTTTATCCAAATTAAGTCCTTGTGATATCGTAGGATAGACACTTTTGTTGACATTTATTTTAGTACCACAATGTGCAGTTCCACTGATGGCCACCAGGGGTTGGCGGTTCAAAAAATAATTTGTCTACATGTGTAATAACATACTGTACTCTGGAAATAACAGTGTTGTTTTTATGACTTTATTATTAAAGCAAAATAGTTATGTTGTGCTGGTGGTGGTTTCAAAACAAAATAAATGTTAAAAATACATCTGCAAAGAGGTATTTTTAATCCTGTCGGGTTTCAAGTACTGTATTACACTCTAGCATTGAGGTCATGCTCAAAATGATCAGCCTATGGGTAAAAAGCATAAATTCAGACTACAGGATAACAGTTTTATGACTGGATGACATCCAGCCTATTTATACAATGGTTCCATATAGAAGTGACTGAATAGCTGCTGTGTTAGACCTATTGAATTGCTCTTGACTTTCTCGTGGTATATTCTCTTCTAAATTCTTGTTGCTGGTGACGAAATAGTCATAAACAGGGTGACTATTTGAAAAACTGTGTAATGCAGCATAACAATTTACAGCTGTAGTTTTCTACAGCAATTTATTTAGAAATTTACCGGTAAATAAGATGAGCCGTTCGATATTTGAGGATTGTTCACACACTAGATCCAGCTTACAGACGAATGTTGCATCTGGTGCACTGAAGCATGAGTAAAAATAAAAAGCCATTGACCCAACAGCCACTTCAGTTGAATATATGAAACCCATTATGAATATTGTCCAAGCTAAGCATTTATGCGTAGGCAGGCCTTCTGTCAAGAGGCAAAAATGCTTAGAGAGACATTATTGTTCCAGTCGTTACTAAACTGCAGCGCTGTCCGGCTTCTAATGACTCATCATTGTGATGATTAGTGCAAGTGGAAAAACACAATTACACTAAGGATGGTGCAGCTTAAACAGAGAATCCATGCTATTCTAATAGACTAAGAGTTGCTGGTGTTTGTTCCGTTACTGTCAGGGAGACAGATTTATTCTTTTATATGAACATGGATAGAAATTTTGAGCAACATGTAATAAGTATTTGTTGTTTAACATTTATTGCTAAGTTTACTCTTGATATTGAGAGTTTTTAAGCTTTAAGATAATCGTTTACGTACCAAGTTTTGGATGGACGCTAATAAAACATCTCTGTAATCGACAGGTAAATGTATCAGTTTACATCAGAATTTGATTTTGTTGCACTTCTCTATGAGAGGATACACAAATCCTCACAGCCCACCAGATACCGTAGTTGATGCTGCTTTGGCTTAACCTCAGCATATGGGGCAGTGCAAACCAGAGTCGTTACCCTGAGGGATTTGGCTAAGTGGAATAAGTGGCATTTTTAGGCTTCACAGCACAAAACTGAGGTACAGGTTCAGAGTAAATGCAAGAGACAGCAGGGGGATGAATTATACCATTGCAAGAGACCAGAGGATGTACTTTTCATTTCCTCTGCTATCGAAACATCTATTGTTGATGACTAATGGACCGATTGGGCTCTTTGGATAGACAAAGTAAATAGAGGGAATTACACAAGTGCATAAAGCCAACCTCTGCCAGCATGAGAATGAAAGCTTTCAAAGAGAGTACAGTACAATACCATGACAAAGGCGAGTCAACAGATGCTGCTGTTTAAGGACTCAGAACACTACACACTAAAGGCAGACAAGACGGACAGTTTGTGGTGACTATATGCAGCACTGGTGAGAACAGACATCGTTGAGAAACAAAACTGGAAAGCTTTTTATTCTAAAAAAAGTGAGCATTGTGCATAGTTTGTAGTTTAATTACTCCTCTTCACCTATTTGCTGTGACAAAATGGAAGGAAGTGCAATAATGTACAATTCTGTATACAAGTGCACGTAGATCATTGTTGCACTGAACGGCATTGACACTTTCTCCCAAAGGAAATATCACAACAGAGTTTCTTAATATCGACTCTATTTTTAAGTGTACTTCTGTTGCAGCAAACCCAGGAAAGTTTTCCTTTTGCTCAGTCCCAGGGCTGGGTTCACAACTTCTTGGAAAAGCATCTTAATAATAGGTAATTTGGCCTGATTTCTCTTCCTAATTCTAAGTCTCTCCTTTTATCTTTTGCTGTTTTTGCTGTTTCTACTCATACCTCACCAACCCAGACAACTGTGTTTGCTCTTTTTATGTCTGATACCTCACAATGTGGCGTTCTCTGTTTGCCATTCAACACGAAGAGGGACTCTACTGATGATGTCACGAGGTACTGTCCAAACAAACCGCTGGAGACTACCACTCTGTTAGGGCCTCCCCAGGGCCAGGCCTGAGGGGGCAAGGGCTCCTTTAGGCTTTGCAGTATCTCGGTGCGGCCTGATGACAGATCAGCAAACAGCAAGTTTGTGCCTGACCCGGAGGTGGCCACCACTACATGCTGATTGGACTCTGTGAAGGAGGGCTGAAAAACCAAATCAGAGATGCTTATAGGCTCGTTTACTTCCAGGTTGAGACTTAGCTCCCCCTGGAATGATACTGTCTGTACTGTCAGCTTTGAGCTCTGTGGGTCAGGCGTCACAATGTAGCGGCCGTCTGGCGACACGTAAGCTTGTCCCGTGACATTTAGGTTCAGACCGACGACGGTGTCCGTCACGCTGTCGACGAGCAGCTGGGACGGAGTGTGAAGAAGGCTCATGCGCTGGCACTGGACGAAGTAGAAGCCACTCAGGTGCGTGTAGGCCATGCTGGCCGGTATGCAGCTGTAGTTCTTCAAGCTGATGGTTTTGACTCGATGGAAGGTCTCCAGATCAATCTTGTGCACCGCAGGTTCATTTTTTAGGAAGATGAATGCAAACCTAGACAAAGTCCAAAAGAGACGTTAATTGCCATTTCAAGTACTTGTTAACTGATTATTCCAAATGGAAAGTTTCATTAGAATTCCAATTTTCTCTGTATTAGGAAAATGGCTGTGATGAGTGAGCAACGAGTTTGCCCATGATTCAGGTCAAAGGCGGCTGATAGTTAATTGCTTTACCTCACGTGAGTTATGATGAGGTTAGTTGGAGGGATGAAGAAGTCGTTCACCCGTTGGAAAGTTGTGCGAATGGCATGATGAACTTCACCCACACTGGCTTGAGGAATTACCTGTAAACACAGATGGCAATATAATTAATATTTTGTTTTAAAAAAAACTGTTGCTCTTTTTGTACATGCATATACAGTAAGGCTGCTACTTATTCTCTTAAAAGCGATATGGCATTATGTCAGGCGAAACAAAAACGTTTTCCATTGAACAAAAAGATGTAGGTTCTGGACTTAGAATTGTAAACTGTTATTTATTTATGAACCGAAAATGGTTTCAATCTTCTGACCTTTATGATCAAGTCAATAATGTACAAAACCCTGCTGTATATACAGTAGTCCCACGCTACTTTGCAGTTCGACTTTCGAAAACTCATTCTTGTGGTTTTTCAACGTAAGATTTGACATGACACAGTATTTATGGGTTGATTGAAGGATGAGACGCATGATAGGCATGTTTTTTTTTTAATTTAAAATAAATGATATAATCATATATACTGTATACTAAAACTACTACTAACTAATATTCCTACTTCATATTTTTTCCACTTGTTGCAGGGAAGCTGCGAATGGAAACCTGCGAGATAAACAAGGGACTGCTGTATTTATTTGTATGTATAAATATATATATAGTGTACTATCTATATATATATATATATAGTGTACTATCTATCTA
>JARVGQ010000390.1:10569431-10579776 GCA_031762355.1 Hypsolebias martinsi | reverse complement strand
TTTGATCTGTGAGAGGAAACTGGAGTACCTGGAGAAAACCCACACATGCAGAGACAGAACATGCAAACTTCAGCCCAAAAGGCACCCAGCCAGGATTTAAACCAGCAACCTGCTCACTGAGAGGTAGCAGCTCTACCAACTGCATCACCATATAACTTAGGCTGTGTTTCTGGATATGTATGTCATGTTTGTCACTTCTTAACATTTCGCTTTTAAAATATTTACTGATGCACACACTAAAAGGAACCGTTTTGAAATCTCTCATCCCATTTTGAATCTTTACAGCTTTGATATTGTACAAGCGACTCACTGGCACATTGTCAGAGCTCACTGACACACAGAGCCATTGTCAATTTTCTTAACATCTCCATAGCTTATCCAACTGTGACAAATCAAAATGTGAGAATGAGAGGCAGCATCCCCTGAATGATAAATGTATCAGAAACCTCTACTTTTAGTAGCCCTTAAGTCTTTACTTTCATCACACACACAAAAATACACACTTGTGCATACAAGACAAACACATTTTTATTCATGTTGTTTGTCCAGATGTACATTTTAGCTAATTATAAAGACTGACAAGAAGTTTCGAAGCTGTAGATATTGATAGCGCTATGGCAAATCCTCTGCACCATAATGATGAATTAATTCAGACAACGGCTCAGACAACCTAGATGTTTTTAATTGAGAAAAGCTGCCTACATCTACAGTCTTGGATGTAACTAATTGGAGCTTTGTTGGAGAGAAAAGCTGTTCATATTAATTTTTTTTTTTTTATTTTGATACTGCATTTTTTTCTTTTCAGCTGATACAGCAACAGAAGACTAAAGCAGTTTGGTGACAACCTGTTAAAAGTAGGATTTCAATTTTAGGTCACAATGTAAAAATAGCTGTTGGATTTATTTTTCTTTTCTTTTCAAATGACAGCCATTCATAAAACCAACACCATGGATGCTGGGATCTGTCATGGACAAAAAAGATAAAGATTGATGTCTGTAATAAAAATGTAAAAGGTTTAACGTCAGTGAGAGTGACAGTGCATGATTTTATAAAAGATCTATGAGAAAATAATCAACTGTGACAAGTCTGCTCTACTTTGGTGTACCACTAGTTTGTGTGTATATGTGTGAGTGGGGGTGGCTTTCCTCTCTTCCCAGTATGTTTTGGTTCTTGTTACGTGCATTTGAGCATCAACCCAAGTAAGCCTTCTGGTAATGCAAGACCTCTTGTATTTTTCACCTTGGCCTTCAACTTGGGCTTTGGGTACTTGTGTCTGTTTTTGGAGTGAGTACTTGACAAAACTGCAAATAAACCACTTTTAAGCTGCTTGTCAAAAGCTGCGCATTTGGGTTGTATTTTATAAGTGACGCCTGCTCTGACAAGTGAATGGACGTGTGCACGAACTATGGGTTTGCTGATCATTCTAACGTTTTATTACAATCCTGATCATTTTGAAACTCTATAATATAATGTAATATGCAAAGGTCCTGCAGAATGTGAAATGAGTACCTGAATGGTGAATCTATAATGACATCAATTGGAGAGTAAAATATGTTAAACATCTTGTGTTAAAAGGTAAAGAGAGAACATGAAGTCACACGCAATAATGAATAAATAGCTAATGCTAAACAGCTGACAGGAAGCAGCAATTATGAAAGCTTGAAATTTAAGGTGGTTATTGATTAAGTGGTAGCTTTTTGTGGTTTATGCTGATAAAACTGTCTAAGAACTGTGGTCAAAAGTAAATAAAATCAGGGCAACGTCACTAGTACAAATGGCAATAATATTGTCAATTTTTTACAAAGTACTGTATTTTCAATAAAACATACTTTTAAAACAAAACAATTGACATACATTTCCTGTCGCAAAAATGTTTCAGAATATTTAACCTGTTAATATTTAACTGTGTAATTTAAATATATTCAGCAACAGATATTTAAATACAAAAGCACCTCAAAGCTGCAGGCAGTTATTAGTTTTTCCAATTTGTAAGGTTTTGTGACGTAAGAATCAGATTAATGCTGGGTTGCAACAACTGTTGTGATTACTTGTTCCAGTTATAATTAGAACACTAGATCTTCCCAAATGTATTTGTATTTATCTGCTTTTGATAGCTTGTAATGATCAAACCAGTTGTATGCTGTGAAATAAATTTAAAAATTTGTAGCCATTGTCATTGTCAGATTTTAGTTAAACCACATCATGGAAAATATGCCTCTAATTTTAAAAAAATCTTACTTGAAAGTAGTATAGTGGTGGGTACATAAAACAAAATAAAATAAATAGGAGAACATCACCTTTAGATTTTATTTTCACATCTGTTTATTTTTTTCCTCATTGTAAATCATCTTTTCAACAAGGTTATGCCATTCTCCCAGCTCTGCTATATTTGCATTTTGCATACAAACCTTGAAACAGCCCCAAGTCCTTTCCCTTGACATTTCTAGGAACAAACTCAAATTTTTGTTCCATCTCTGTCATTTTTTATATGTAGTATAAACATTTTCCATCCATCCATCAAAATAAATAATTTATCCAGACTTTGCTGACCATTTAAATCTTGACGTAACTAATAATATTCTCATTTGTACAGTTTTTATGTAATGTCAGGATTTTTTTTTTTATGATTGATGAGACACTCAATTGTTTCTAGATGTCAGTGAGAGAGTGAATGGTTGTTTGTCTCTTTTGTCTCTATGTGTCTCTGAGATGGACTTGTGACCTGTCCAGGGTGTCCCCCGCCTCTCGCACATTGATAGTTGGATATGTGCACCAGGGACCTTTGTGACTTGAAAAGGAAGAAGTGGGTAAAGATAGTGGATTGATGGATTGATGGATGGATGGATGTTTGACTGATGAACTGTTAACTTTTTGTGGTATTGCTCATTTCCTTCTGAAAATGGTAAATTTACTCATTGTTAATCAAGAGCAGGAATCTGGGCAAAATGTGACTTCGTGAGATTCTTTATAAATAAAATTATTTCGGTTGGATAGAAAATTCAATCCATCTTTCCTACTATCGCCTCTGATTCCCCGTCAGATGAGGCAGCTTTAGAAATGTCACTAGAACCTGATTTATGTTTGGACTGTTTTTGCCCTGTTGATCTCTCTGAAATGTCTAAAATGATTGCTTCATCCAAACCATCAACATGTCTGCTAGCGCCATCCCAACCAGACTATTTAAAGAGGTGTGTCACCTACAAAGTATTTGATATCCACATTTTGGATGTGCTTAATTTGTCTCTAATGAATGTTTGAATATTGCAGTGCTTTAAAGTTGCTGTAATTAAATCTTTACTTAATAAACCGGATCTTGATTCAGAAATTCTGGCCAATTACAGACCTATATTTAATCTAGCATTCTTCTAAAAAATTCTCGAGAAAGTAATTGCAAATTGTGTGAACATCTTAACAAAAATAGTCTGTTTGAGGAGTTTCAGTCAGGGTTTGGAGCTCACCAAAGCACAGAAACTGCATTGGTGAAAGTTACTAATGATATTCTCATGGTCTCTGACAATGGACAGGTGTCTACACTGGTCCTGTTAGAACTCAATACTGCATTTGATATAGTTGAACATACTTTGTAATATTCTACTACAGAGGCTTTAATATTATATTGGAATTACAGAAACAGCTCTAAAATTGTTTAAATCATATTTATTTGATATATTCCTGTTTGTAAATGTAAATAAGGGATCTTCATCATACACCAAGTTAGTCATGGAGTTCCTCAGTGTTCAGTGCTTGGACCAATTCTCTTTACTGTTTATTTGCTCTGATTTGGTAAAGTTATTAAAGGCTCAATGGTTAGCACTGGTGCCCCACAACAAGAAGGTCCTGGGATCAATCCTTGTTTGGACCTGGGGTCTTTCTGTGTGGAGTTTGAATGTTCATCTCGTTCTTGTGTGGGTTTTCTCCAGGCACTCCAGTTTCCTCCCACAGACCAAAAACATGCGTTAGGCCCAGGCCTCTCATGCAAAAGAAATATGTGACGGCCCAGGCCTCTCATGCAAAAGAAATGTGTGACATCAATGGGATTTGCCTGGTTAAATAAAGGTTAAATAAATAAATAAATAAACAGCATGGGATGCATTTTCATTGTTATGCTGATGATACACAATTGTATTTGTCCATTAAACCCAATGAATCCAATCAGTTACTTTGACTACAAGCATGTCTTAAAGACATAAAAACCAGGCTGACCCTAAATTTTCTGCTTTTAAACCCAGACAAGACAAATGTTGTATGTGGGGCTGAGATGGGGTAGAGGCAGGGCAGCTGACTCAGGACCCAAAAGTCCCAGGTTCAATCCCCAGTCATTGTGTCCCTGAGCAGCACACCCTATCACAAATTGCTCCCCAGGTGTCCTAAATAGCTGCCTATTGCTCCACCTGTGAGTGAATATGTTAAATGCAGACAGCCAATTTTGCCATCGTATGAGAACATAAAATGATCACAACACATTACTATATTGTTGTTTGTGCACGGTCTGTGCATCTTGGGAATACATGTTTGCAGCTTTTCACTTCATCTGGATGGCATCAATTTGGCCTCCAGTTCTTATGTATAAACATTGGTGTTGTTTTTGATTAGGACATGTATTTTAACCCCCACATTAAAGAAAATATACCAGGACCGCTTTCCTCCACCTGCGTAATACCACTAAGTTAAAAACATCTTGTCCATAAAGGATGCAGAAAAACTGGCCATGCATTTATCATGACTAGGAACTATTGCAATTATTTACTATCTGGGTGTTCAGAAACGTATTTAAACAGTCAAGAATGTTCATGCTCAGAGTATTTAAACAGTCTTCAGTTGATCCAAAATGCTGCTGCCAAAGTTTTAACGAGAGTTAGTAGATCATCTTTCTCCAGTTTTAGATTCTCTCCAATGGCTCCCTGTCAAATCCAGAAAATAATTCAAAATCTTACTTCTAACCTACAAAGCTCTCAACAACCTAGCTCCTTCTTATATTACAAATCTTATTGTTCCATACTTTCCTAACAGAGAACTTCACTCTCAGACTGCAGGTTTACTTCTAGTTCCTAGAGTTTCCAAAAGTAGAATGGGAGGCAGGGCTTTCAGTTATCAGGCTTCTCTGTTGTGGACCCAACTTTCCAGTTTTTGTCCATGAGGCTGACACTTTGTCTAATTCTAAGATTAGGCTTAAGTCCTTCCTTTTTGATAAATCCTATAGTTAATACTGATGGGTTTCCTGCGTTTCCTTAGTTATGTATGTGTACTGCTATAGGCTTAGACTGCTGGAGGACAAGTTGACCAGTTTTCCTCACTATGCTGCTGTCTTTACTCGCCATACTCTATCTGGTCATATTTTTAAGTATTTCTGTCCTTAACCTGTTTTTTTGTCTTTCTTCCAGTAGAAAGTCCACCTAGACCTGCCATTCCGTTTGTTTCTGCTTCCTGTCCTCTCAAATCCAGCTGGTTGAAGCAGATGGCCGCTCATCCTGAACCTGGCTCAGCTGGAGGTTTCTTACTGTTAAAATAGAGTTTTTCCTTTCCGCTGTTGTCATTAAGCTTGATCAGGAAGGGAGATTGTGACAAAGTGAAGATTCAACACAATCTGTTGGTTTAGATAGATACATTTTATCAATTGGCTTTTATAATATATATTAATGATGTTGTACAGTGCCCTGAGACAACTTCTGTTGTGACTTGGTGCTATGTAAATAAACTGAATTGAATAGAATTTAAATTGAGCATCCTAACCTGTAACTAAGAAACTGTCCAATTCTTAAATGTACATATGAAAATACAAACCCTATTGTGAAAATCCCATTTTAGAATAGCTTCAGACCCCAATCCCCCTCCCCGCAAAGCATTTATTAAATAATTTCTCCATTTCATTTACAACCCTCACTTCATTAACGAAGCCCATTTAAAAAGGTTAATTTAATAAAGGCTCAGCACTTCCACTCATATTTAAACTCTCAGTCAACCACAAGAAGGAGCAGATGTTCAGTCTGTCCACAGAGTAGTAAAATGAAGGATTTCATCAAATAATACTGATTGGCTGTCACCTGGAAATGACCCTTTCTTCAAGTGTGGGTGGATGGACATTTCTGCGGCTGCAAAGCACTGAAAAACTGTTAATTCATTTCTTAATTACTCACATAAAGATTTCTGCTTAATATGTTACCATCTAAGACGTTTTTTGGATCATGTAGCTTTTATGGAGATTTTGATTCAACTTCTAATCTTTTTTTACACATCTTTGTATCAAAGTATAATAGTACTCAGTGCATAGAGACAAACATGTAAAGATAGTATCCTTCTACTTGACAGACACATAAAGTTGTTTTTTTTATTACTTTGAAGACAAGGAACATATTCCTTGAAGGACAACAAATCACCTGCACTCTGCATTCTAAAGTTTCAACAAATATCTCCTCAACTTGTTAGCAAAAGCATGTCATTGGGAATATTTTCAAACACTGCCACAGCAAATTTTAGGTCAATGTCTGTACAATTCACCAAGTTATACCACTTTTTTTTTCTGTATGATCAATTACTGCAGCAGTCATCTTAAGTCAGACTGTCTCCAAAGGTGATCAGTTATAGATGCACTTCCAATCATTAATCTCTGACATTTTCATTAAAATATGTCCAGTTTAGAAAATGTTTTGTTACCTCTGCTTATAAAAACATAAATGTCATTTTTGTATATGCAGTGGTGGACAGTAGCGAAGTACATTTACTTGATTACTGTACTTAAGTACATTTTCTGAGTATCTTTACTTTACTTGAGTGTTTGTGTTTTTGTGAACTTATGACTTTCACTCCACTACATTTCAAAGACAAATACTGTACTTTTGGCTCCACTACATTTCTAGGAAGCTTCTTGTTACTTGTACCTTTTGGCTCAGCTTTGTAATCGCCTGTTGCCGTTTTTCTTTCCTGAAATGCAGTTTGCCAGTCGTTGATTCAGGTATTACGCTAGATTCATCTGTGCAGAACATTCATTGCTTTCTAAGCTTCTGTGTTAAGTATGGCGGTGTTACCGTTTCCTCTCCTGTGTTGTTGCTGTCAATATATGCACTTTTACACACAAACGATGCACTGCATGAATACTGAATCTAAGGAAAAGACTAAATGTGCATCATGTCCATGACTTTCCACAGACATGTAAAATGCAGGGAAGATACTATTTGTAGTTTACAGGTTTTATTAAGACATGTTGTATTAGAGTGGTTCTACATGTCAATACATCATCAGGTGGCTTCAGAGTTGCAAGGTTCTGTAAAATCACTCAAAACATTACAGAAATGTATTGATATTAGAAAATATAATTTGTACTTTTAAATACTTGAGTATTTTTTAAATGCATGCACTTTTGAATACTTAAGTATTTTCAAAAGTAAATACTTTAGTACTTTAATTTTTTAGTGAACTTTAGTGAACTTTTGACAGAGCAGCTTTTACTTGAGGTTGAATAAGATTTGACCTTGAGAATCAATACTTTTATTTAAGTACTACAATTGAGTACTTTGTCCACCACTGTATATATGTAAACCAGTCATCTCAGTCATTTGAGGAAGAAATGCTTTCTAGTTTTAAATATTGCTTTAAAGTATAGTTTTAGCAAATGATTTGGGTGGCCAATGAATTAATCTATGGTGGCCTCGCCGTCCCTCCACCCTCACCCCCCAACCTTTCCACCATTGCACCAGGCAGTCGATAAAATTGCTCCCCTTGCTCACCAGAATCCATCACTCTGTGTCACCTTGGAAAATAAAAAAATAAAATAAAAAACTCTGTAATGCACAGTGTAACTCCTACTCACTTGAATATCTTCAAAAACATCAAGGTGTACTTGCATTTTCTGTTCAATTCCAGCCCAGATCAGTCATCTATAAAACTATAAACATTTATGGTTTAAATCCCTCAGCAACAGGGGACACTGGCGTACCGCTGATCATTTTTGGATACAACCACACCTTTGTCGGAAATAAGCAGACTCCAGTGCATTAAAAATAGAGGGTTAGATGAGAGGCCAGCTCTTGCATTGTGTCTTCCTCTATAAATGAGAGGATACAATCTAACTGAGGTAATGGGCCTGGTTGAAAGGGGTTTGGTCTGAAGGTTTATAACACTCCACAGAACGGACAGAGCCTGTATTTCAGCAGCACATCTGACTCCTGCCCCCTCTGGGGAGAGAAGAGCAGGGGGCAGCAGAGGAGAGGTGGCTTTTTAAATCTAACACCAGTAATTTGAGCTTTATTGGAGATTGAACAAAAGCCTGTCTGAAAGGTTTTCCTCCCACCTGTCTTCTCCTCCGGTGATAACCATGTGCCTTGTATCATGTTCTGTGCAGGGTGTCCTGTGAAAGGCAGGTGGTTGAAGAAAATAAGTTTTGTAAGTAGGAATAAAATGATGGCATGTTTTGTGAGGACATGATTAAAAGCATTTTTTTAAATTCTTACAAAAGAGTTAAGGACATAAAAGGTGTGTAAAATAGTTTAGTGTAAACTATTATGCAACTGTGGCCGATTCAAAAAAGAAAAGTATGATTCATGAGAAGGATTTTCTTTATTAAATATTAAAAAGTAGATTATATTCTTATTTTCTTAACTCAATGATTTTTTTTTTTTTTTTAATTAAAAAAAACAAACATTTATTAACGGAACGTCAACCCACTCAGTTTTCATTATCATCCTGTGGGAAATGAACTCTGCTAGAAACTGAAAACACAGCTGACATGAAAATATCCCATTTGTGATTTGCTAGTTTCATGCACTTCGTAATTTCTGAAAAAAAAAAAAAAAAAAAATTTATAATGAAATACAATATTGTTCAGAAGCAAATTCTCATTTATTTTCCATTTTTCTTCCCGAGAATCAAAAATCCTTCACTGAATATGGCTTTCTAATCAGTTGCAACTTATTTGTTGTTGTTTTTGTTTTTTTTCCCACATTTAGCACAACATATAAATAATTTAATTTAATATGACATCTAAAGTTGTGATAATCCAGTGTTATGTCATAAATAAGTGATCAAAAATAACTTTAGATTTTTAAGCTTTTGTTACTACGATTTTTTTTTTACAAAGACAAATATATTCAAGATTTTGATTTGGAGAAAATGTCAAAATAACAAAATTTGATTTTTTTTTTTTCTTCTTCTTCTTCTATAAGCGGCATTTAAAATAAAAGTAGGACGTCTACAAGATAATCAGAGCAGGAGCTAAAACTCATGTAAAACAATGAAAAACCAGAAAAAAAAAAATGTCCTGAAAGATTCATGCTTTTTCAGCTGATCAACTTTACGTCATATTTTCAGCTTATCACTTTGAAATCCTCAAGTTGGTGCAAAAACACAATTTGAGACTAATCAGAAATTATAGTCCTTTTCATATGAAGCAACGTAAATAGTAACAAAAAAAACATGTAAATGAGACTGCAAGTATATAATTTTTATTTAAAAAAAATGGTTATTTGCACAATTCGCAAAAGCTTTTATCCTGAGTTAAGTGACGTTGTATGTACAGTATAGTCAATGTTGAACAACTTAAAATAAATTCAACTTTCTTAAACTGAGAAGGCACTAGTCTGTCTTTATTATTTCCAAAACCAAAGCTTTAGCTAAACGCAAAGAGTCACTCAGTCCAATCTCTCTTTAAGTCAGTCATGAATCATGATTGCTTTACACAAAATTATATGGCTGTGATCAATGTCACTTAGCTGATGGATAACCTGAGCAAAAAGGAAACGCCCATCTCCAGGAGGCAATAACATTAAGTCGTTAAGTTGTGATAAATGACAAGACAGTGATACACTCTGGAAGGCATTCATGTGCAGCTCTGCCTATCACACTGATTCCTCACATAAGTTTGGTTTATTTGCAGAGTAAAGCAGCCAGCTGGCTCTCGCGATACGGCTCGAAACCTGTGTCAGCTACAGCGTCGACATAAATCTCCACGGCCTCTCCACGAGGTAATAAGAACCGGAGACAAGTCCAACAGGTGAAACAGCGAGAGACTGATCCGCAGAAAGCTGCTTTGAACTCTGCAGCAAACACGGATGTACAGGAGATGAGAGGAAAAATGATAAAAACCGGTGTGTTGTTATGATCGCGAGAAGGGCAAAAAGAGAAGGTGGCAGGCAGAAAGAAGAACGTGAAGAAGGGAGACAAGGTCAAAAACAGAAAAATAAGTTGTAGGAATAAAAGGATGGACAAAAACATGCAAAATGAGGGTGCAAAAGAGGGCAAATTTAAAGAAAAGTAGAACTACTGAACTGTATTCAGCAAATACCCTGATGCATGCTCAATAATCCAGGTAGAAAAATCTAAAAAAGCTAAGTCTGGTCCTCTGGACATGCAAAAA
>JARVGQ010000390.1:10277547-10288418 GCA_031762355.1 Hypsolebias martinsi | reverse complement strand
TCTTACTATCCTCTGATAAAGTTGGAAATAAGAGCTGGTCCAGAAACTGCTTCTGTTTATTTGGGTTATCTGGATATTGGGATTTATACAAATTTTCATAATATTTTGTAAAAGCCTCATTTATGTCTTTTGGATCCACCAGATTCTCACCGTCATCCAGTATAATTGAGTTAATGGCCCTGTTTGTCTGTAATTTTTTTAGTCTCCAAGCTAAGAGTTTGCCTGCTTTTTCACCCTGATCATAATATGATTGTTTCAACCACAGTAAATTAGTTGCTATTTTATTGGTAGTGAGCTCACCATACTCTGATTTTAATAATAAAAGTCTCTTATCCTTGTCAGCGTCACTACCATCATACATTTGCTCTTGCAATTCTTTGATTTGTTTTTCAATATTTTTTAATTTGTTTAAATGTATTTTTGATTTATATCTAGTGTAACTCATTATTTCCCCCCTTATATAGGCTTTAAAAGCTTCCCATTTTATTGATGCACTAGTTTGGTTTGTATTAAAGTTAAAGTATTCAGTTATTTTCTCTTTAAGAAAACCCTCAAACTCCTCCGATCCAAGCCATTTAGTCTGAAATTGAAATTGAATCGATGGCCGGCAATAATTAAGTAATTTTATTGATAAATTAATTGGGGCATGGTCAGAAAGTAAAATAGCCTCATACCAACAGTTTTGGACCAAATATAGCAGGCCGGAGGAGATCAGAAAAAAATCTATTCGCGAATAAGTCTTGAAGGTACTTGAAAAGCAAGAGTACTCTGTTTTATTTGGATAAAGTTGTCTCCAAATCTCCACCAGGTTAAGATCCATTATATTTTTTTCAATAATTTTCCTGGCTTGTTGATGGGATATGGCCGAATTTTTTGAACGGTCTAATGCAGGGTTTAGAACACAGTTGAAATCTCCCCCGATTATAAACATACCACTATAGCCTGAAATAGTTAAAAAAAAATCTTGGTAAAAAACAGGATCGTCCCCATTAGGGGCATATAAACATACCAAATTGACCAGTGTAGATATTATTATGCCACTGAGTATAATAAATCTCCCTGATGGGTCAGAGTATTTATCCTTTAGTTGAAATGGGACTAATTTATGAATCAGTATTATAACACCCCTAGCATGGGTTGTAAAACTAGAAAAAAATACCTGACCAGGCCATCTAGATCTGATTTTATTCACATCCTTTTCCACCAAATGTGTCTCTTGCAAGAAACATATTGTAGTCTTCATCTGTTTTATTCTGCCCAGCACCTGTTTGAGTTTGACCATTTTGTTTAGACCTCTGACATTCCAACTAGATATGTTCACCATAGAGCAATCAGACATAAATTATATAGTTGAAAATATATACAAATGTCAGAAATTGACCCCTTCTCATTTTTACATTCAGATCATGTAAAATCAACAATATTAAATTGTCCAGAGTGAGCCCAACATCCCAAAACCCCCCACATTTCCCCAAACGAAATGTGTTAACCCCTTTTAAACCTTGAACTTGGGTTATGTAAACGTTACATCCATCAAGTGAGTAACGTGAAAGTCTGTTCATCTAAGAACGATCATGTGCAGGTGGGCCGACTGGTGAAGAATTATTGAAGAAAGCTCAGGCCAAAATAAAAAAGTTAACGCTATATTTAACAGATATCTAGAGGTGTGATGAAGAACTATTAGCAGCAATGTTTACACTACCTCAAACGAATATAAAACATTTTGTAAAACTCAAATACTTTTCAGGTTTCATACCTACAAATTTTGGCAGAAAAATAATTTTAACTTACTATAACGTCCATTGATAGGTCAATTTGTACTCCTCGGTGTCAGAAATCCGATGTCCCTCCACACCAAAGGCAACAAATAAAAAAATTAAATTAAAAACTATGTTCCGAAGTCTCTCTCAGCCTATGAGTTTATACCAGAAATATATTTTTCCGCTTCCTCCACGGACTTGAAAATCCGGCGCTTATCATCATGCGTAATAATCAAATGGGCTGGATACAGAATGCCGTACCGGATTTTCAGGGCAAGAAGTCGGGTTTTCACTCCATCAAAGCGCCGCTGCAGCTTGCGAGTCTCGGTCGAGAGGTCCGGGTAAAAAGAAATCCGGCCACCCTCATAGTAAAGCTCCTTCATTCTTCTGACGGATTTCAGAGGTTTTTTTCCCGGTCGTAATAGTTCAAGAACTTAATTATGACAACCCGTGGGACTGCAGATCTATTGTTAGGAGGCCCGATCCTATGGGCTGTCTCCACAAAACTGGACACGCTGAAGCTTTCTCCCAGAGCCTCCAGCAACCATTTCTCCACAAAACCACACAGATCTGACCCCTCAGCTCTCTCAGGTAGCCCAACCAGTCTCAAGTTGGAGCGCCTGGCTCTGTCCTCCTGCTCCGTAGTTCTGTCACTCAGCATTTCCACAGTTTTCTCCAGAGAATTAACTTTATTTTGAAGGGCAGTAACGTTGTCCTCTGCTTGTGAAATACAAACTTCTGCTTCTCCAATTCTTTCAGAGAGTGACTCTATATCCCCCTTAATATCCTTAATTGCTCGCATCATGTCCGTAGATTGTTTGTTCATATCTTCTTTCAGTGAGCTGATTGCTTCAAGAATATCTCGATTTGTCGGAGCCCCCTGTTCCTTCTCCATCTGGCTCTGCGCTGCCACACCCACGCTGGTCTTGATCTCACCAGCACCGGCTTCGTTGACCTCGCTCTCCTGTGGAACCATTTTAGCCAACAATTGGCCAGATTTGGCGTTTTTCGGTGGCATGAGTCCAAGTAAACCTTTCGCGTTAACAAAACAAGCAAAGTTATGACTATTGACCCAGCGTATGAATTAATTTAAAGGATTTAGCAGCGAGCCACCCGCACAAGCGTCTATTCACTGTGATGTCATAACCGGAAGTCCAGAAGCAATTTTTAATGTGAAGCAAATATAGCTGTAAATACAAATATTGCTAAATACTACATTAGTTTGTTTGACTTAAGCCCCTGTACACATATCTTCACTTTACCAGTTTTGTCAAAGTATATAACAGAATCAATATTAAAAATCTGATTTATTTTGAGCCTTATTACCCAGCCTTGCTGTACATATTGAATTAAAACATAGTACAGTATACTTTTCCTTGTTCTCACAACACAACCAATGGCAGAGAAGTTGTGTTTGCAGATACCCCAGTTCAGATATTTACAGAAACAGGACATAAACAAGATGTCTGAATTCTGAAACATGTTTAAATATTGACCAAAATCTCCCAATTTTAAGCTAATGCAGGATGTAAACGTTGCAATATTCTAAAACTTAACATTTTTTTTCTTTTTGTAAACAAAAAGCACTTTAAAATACCGTATGTACTTTAACACAACCCCTGAATGGGTTTTTAAACTATGTCGTCCTTCCTGACTCGATCACATCATTTAACCAACAAGCATCACCATTATTTCATCCTCTGGGAGCATAAGGTGTTGCCTAGGACCGGACAGGAGGAGAACACTGAGGACTTGAATCACGTAGAAGCAAGACTTCTCTGAGGAGAAAGAGTCCATTCATAGACATGGGCCTTCGCCAGCATAAATAATCACTGAACAGGAGACCTTTGTTTTCTTTTACTGAAAAAAACAACACGTGAGATATTCATCTTACAGATATTTGAAAAGTAATGCAAGATAAGTTATTTGCTTAATTTTGGTAAACATTATTTAAAGAAAGGAAAAAAGTATCTCTTTTTTTATTGCTGGGGTTGGGGTGGGGGGGGAGCCCTGTGAGAATCTGGCAGCCATATAGACAAATTATGGCATTGAATTTCTATTTTTTTTTTTTTTTTTTTTTTTAAAGACAAAAATTACAGAACTTTGATACAATCCCTGGACAAACTATTAGGTCACTCAGAGGTTCAATGTCAGCTCAGCCATTTATTTATTTATTTTTCAGTTAGAATCAACGTAGTGCAAGCACAGTACATCTAAAATAAAACTCATAAAACTACACCCGTCCCAAAATGACAAGCAAGCACTGGAGCTATATTCAGTAAAGTTTGAAACACTACTTTTTAAAAATGGACAATTTACCAGCATTTAGCATAAGTACACCAATACTATGCAGAGACGAGGATTAGTTTGAAAAATGTGAGGCGATAAATAAAATTTATAAAATAAAATACTTGATAGGTTTAAATTTTTTTTTCTCCTTGCAAAAATTCTCCAGGACTTATTAATGCACTGTAAACATTTTTGATCAAATGTCAACAGCCAAAACTGTGTCTCCAATTCATTGATGTAAACTTCAAATGTTTTCCTTTAATGATTAACAGGCAGGTTAAAAAAAAATATAGATATCAAACAATCACCTTTTGGACTATGTCCCTTTATTTGGTCTTAGCAAACCCTTGGTGCTCTAGTCCTTAAAAACTGATCTTAACGATCATTATTAAATACTGTATTAATGGATCGAGGGAAAAAAAAAACAGGCAAGTTGCTTTAGTTTACAGATTTATAAAACAAAACTTAAGACTGTTTATCGACAGCACATCATTTTAGCTTAGGAATTACTTCCGGAAACAGCTGACGCGTTCTAATACCAATAATAAAAATGCTTATGACGTTTGCTCAACAGAAAAAGGCCTTGTTGTAATTACCATGGCTTGCTAACAGGCGAGAGTAATGCTAACATCACACGCTAAGCTAACTCCATAGCCCCGTTGTCCAATTAAGAAATAAGAGAACTTACACCATCGCTAAAATATCACTCGAGAGTCTTACCGTGCTGTGCTGGTGCGGGCAGGCAGCCAATGACTAACAGCTGAAGGAAAATAACTAAACAAACAGCGTAAATACTTCTCCTACTTCGCCCCATAGTTTCGTACGTCGCCATGTTGTTCACTGACTGAAAGAGGTGTGGCCTAGTGATTAAATATGAGGAAGTGGGCGTGGTTTGATCGGTCGTTCCAGTTTTGCTCCTTTAGCCTTTCCAGAAGTATCCGTCTATTTTTATTATTAGTCTATTATTAGATTTTATAGATTTGTCTTCACCTGCAGCCATTGTTTAGTCTCTTGTGGTCAGTTCCATTTTACTTGTATTGTACGAGCCTTGCGTATGAATGTGCCTTTTATAAAACACAGTACATCTTGTAGGGCTTGTATTTAAAACATTTCTAAATACTGTACAGTATTGATATGTTTTACTAAGACCTCAGCCCATACAAATGCTTTCACTGCTCGGATCTGTTGGCACAAGCACTCGGTTTAAACCAGTTTTTTTTTTTCCCTCCTATAATATTGCTCTGTGCAAGTGAATTTGTCAATTTACATTACACAAAGTTAATCACCTTCCATAAATTAGATTGATTTCTGGTTTCTTTAAGACCTCAGTAACTATTTAGTAGTTTACATAATTTAGATATCCAGTAACAACCTTTAGGATGTATGGGTGGTAATGACATTGCATATAAAAATATGGGAAAGTTGGTTCTTTATCAGGAACTCTGACAGTAAAACAGAATTACCAGTACCTCCTTTTACCATTTTCATTTCTGTGGTGCCTTTGAGCAAAGCCCACAAATTTAACAGATTTAATGAAGCTGCTCACTGTCCAGCAGTAATGTGTGAATGTAATGAAAGATGCAGCCACATAAAATTACCCCAAGAAAGTTTACTAATCAGATGCAGAGGGAGGCAAAAAAAGAAGAAACTGGATCAAGATGCTTTTTATTTAGTTCCAAGGAGTGACAATCCTGTCAAGCACAACAATCTTGATTCCCATAACCAGTTGTGGAAGACAACCATTTCCTGGAGTGTTTTTTCCATCCTCCTTCTAAAAAGCACAAACTCTGACCAAGAGATCAGTTACGTGCATGACAATTGGACCTTTTGTGTTCTTGACCAGATAAATTTATACATCTGCCTTTGTAAGACTTCAAGTGGTTTCAACTACACAAGACTCATAAAATAATATTCTCTGTTGCTAAACATAACAAACGACATGACTCTTACCAAATGCACAGACACACAAAAAAAAAAAAAAAGACAGGTGACAAAAAAGTATAGAATGTACACATGGGGGTGTAGTGTCTCTTGGAGCTACTGGCAGCTGCATACATCAGGGACAACTAACTCTTCCCCTTTAAAATAAAGACTTAGACAAGTTCAGTCTTGAAATATTCGAATAAAACTTGTTTGCTATACCTTTGAAGTAAAGTGTTCATTTGTGCTATGTAACAGCACCACCCGGAGGCATAACTTGACAACTGCGTAACAGTGTCAAGTCGGGTTTTGAATTTGGGGCAGATTTGATTTAAATTGTCCCTTTTCATTTGATTTAAAATATACAAGAAAAAAATGAAAGCAGTGCATGAGAATGTATAAGAAAAAAAATAATGAGACCAACATGAATGCATTCAAGACTACTGCAAGTTATGCAATGTACCATCCAACCTTCATTTAAACTATCTTAATTTTGTTCCAAAATTCACCACTCTGCCTTGCTTCTACCTGTAACATGTTTGAGGGGAAGGGAAGGGGGTTTGTGAGGTGGGACTAGTAAAAGGATTGATTTCTTCTTTTTTTTTTGGTGAGAAAATGCTCGTAGGAGAGCCATCGGCCATCTTATGCCTGGAACTCGAGACCAAGACCGAGCTTGTGGCCACCGGAGTTGATATTTTTGCCATCAAGTAGAGCAGAAAGTGTAAGCTTGATGCCTGCAAAACAAGAATTATACATTTTACACCACGTAATTAAATATTTATAGAGGCTGCTACTTAAATTACTCAATATTTAAATTACAGCAGTCCCTCGTTTATCACGGGAGATCTGTACCCCGTAGACGCACGATAAGTGTAAAACCGCCAAGTAGGAATATTAGTACAAGTAGTAAATAGTACGTTTTTTTTTAAGGTGTTTTAAACCCTTTCCACACTCTTGCAATATTCTAAACAATGTTTCTAAACTCTAAATGCTCTAAAAGAGCACAGAATATCATGATTTCAACTCCCTGCCTCCTTTGCTCTTTGCCAGGTGCAAGCGCTCTTGGCCACGCCCACTTCTCCGCTCTGCACGGTGAGCTGATCAGCTGCAGCAGGAAGTTTATCCTGCAGCATGGGCTGCACAAAGATGCAGGTGGAAGCTTTTTCTGCAGCTGTGTGGGCTGCACACATGTGCATCAGGTGCTAAATAATTTAATAATTTATTTTAAAAACAAATTCCATGCCAATCGTGCAGTTCATCCATCAATCAGCCAATTGTGTGTCATGTCCAATCTTATTTTGAAAAACTGCGATACAGCGAGTCCGCGATAAACGAACCGCGAAGTAGCGAAAGACTACTGTACTTAAGATCCAAAATAGCACCCAAATCTGACACCCAATGTTCCTTCAATGCTTTCACTTTAAATCTTTGTAGAAATCATTCTTGTTAAAATAGCTTTTTGAGTAATCGTTAAAACAGTGATTTGTGAGATTAATTTAAACAAATTAATAATCAACTGGCTGTACTCACCTGGCTTCAGAGTCTGAGTATAGCCCAGTCCCACCAGGCTGGAGTTGTTCACCTTGGCCTGTGTACAAATTTGTAGTGAAACAATTAATTAAAAAACTTCTATTTAACCACTTAGGTTTGACTTCTGAAAACTGAAAATCTACACCAACATGCAAGACAAAATAATGAGTTGACCCCTTCGCTAACATTTCCCAAGATTTACTTAAAATAATTAACAACCATTTAAAAAATAAATAAATAAAAATCTCCTTTTACGATGGTGAATAATCTTTTGAAAGCAATAATTGCTTAAAGTATGATGTAACTTGAACTTGTTACAGTAAACCAATTTATAATAAAAAAAAAAAAAAACTGTCAGTTCAAACAAACGTGGTCCCAAAAACAGACCTCAACAACCAGGCGCACTAATTGGCTCGGCTGCAAGGGGGATTTACGACTAATGTGATAGACAGGACTAAATTAGCAGAAGCCTTTCTGCAGCAGACAGACTCCTCCTGTTAAACATTTTGCTTGAATGAGAGTCAAGGGAAATGTGATCCATTACCCTCCACAGACTTACCGCTGCGGAGCATTTACGTCAGAATAAAACAAACAAAACAAGTCCACACAAACTCCTTGATTTTAAAGGGGGAACTTTCTAATTACTATTAATGTGACAATGCAAGTTACTCACAGAGAAAGATGCATCCGGATCAATCTGATATTTGGCAGCGATGCCGAAGCGGGTGTTGCTGTTCCCAGCAGTCCAGGCCAGGTTGACAGCTGTTTCCAGCTTGTCGTTCACCTTCTGGTAGATGGAACCACCAAACTCTGTACCATCATTTCTGAGGAAATAACGGTTTATGATTAATTTCATAGAACTGCAGTACAATTATAATTTATTTCCAGTTTCTATCTAAAAAAAAAAGAAGCAACTAAAACTTCTGGGGGGGAAATAAATTAAAAAAGCTTTTTGGATCTTACACGTCTGACCTTAAAACATCTAAGAGTCACCTTTACTGATGAAAAGCCCACATTAACCTTAGTCTGACCCCGCATTACCACTTTAGCTACAGACTGAAACTGACGAGGTTTGTCAGGGGGCACAGCAGGAACAAGCCCTGTCCCTCACGCTCACTGTCTGACACCATTTCCTTTTTTGTGTTCTCACTGCAAACCACTCCATCTCTATTCAATAAGAACTCCTTTCACTCAGGTGAAATAACCAACTGGCTTCTAACAGAAACCTGAACAGGCAACAAGAAAATTTGTTGGGACAAGTAAAAAAAAAAAAACATTTTGTGTAGGAGCATCTCAAAAATTAGAATATCATGAAAAAGTTTGATTTTATTTTTTGTAAATCATTTTAGAAAGTGAAACTCAGATTCAATACACTGAGCAAACTTTTCAAACCTTTATTTCTCATAATTCTGATGACTATGTCTTACAGATAATGAAAAACAAAATTCAGTGTCTCAAAAAAAAATACTGGATAGTGAATATTGTAAACGCATGATGTCACACTCTGAGCAGCTGATTAACTCCAGACATGAGCTACAAATGTCTCATTAAGTCGAGCCACTCCTGAACCAGAGACGCCAGAAGTGTCTTACCTGCTGAGGAGAAAAAGAACTGGACTGTTGCTCAGTGGTCCAATGTCCTCTTTTCAGATGAAAGTACATTTTGCATGTCATTTAGAAATAAGGTCCCAGAGTCTGGAGGAAGAGGTCCAGGATCCATGTTGCTTGAAGTCCAGAGTGAAGTCTCCACAGTCAGTGATGGTTTGAGGCCATGTGCTCTGCTGGTGCTGGTCCACTGTGTTTGTCCACGGTGAACGCAGCGTCTACCAGGACATTTTAGAGACTTCAAGCATCCTTCTGCTGACGAGCTTTATGGAGATGCCATTTCATTTTCCAGCAGGACTCGGCTCCTGCCCACTCTGCCAAAGGTGTCAAACACTGACGATGTATCCGTCCATCCATCCATCATCTTCCATTTATTCCAAAGTCAGGTCATGGGGGCAGCAGCTTGAGCAGTGAGGTCCAAACATCTCTTTCTTCAGCCATCTCTTCCCGCTCTTCTGGGAGGACTCCAAGGTGTTCTCAGGCCAACAAACAGTCTTTCCAGCTTGTCCTGCGTCTTCCCAGGGGGTCTCCTCCCAATCGGACATGCCAGAAGCACCTCCCTAGGTGGGCACCCAGGGAGCATCCTTATAAGATACCCGAACCACCTCAACTGGCTCCTCTCGACGTGGAGGAGCAACGGTTCTACTCTGAGTCTCCTGGATGACTGAACTTCTCACCCTATCACTAAGGGAGAGTCCAGTTACCCTGCAGAGGAAACTCATTTCAAACTGCCAGCTATGTCAACCATCTATCTTTACCCGCTTCTGCCATTTAGGGTCGCGGGGGTCACTGCCCATTTCCAGCAGTCACTGTATGAGAGGCTGGGGACAGCCTGGACAGGTCTTCAGTCCATCACAGGGCCACAGAGACAAATGAGAAACCACTCATACTCACTCACACCCAGGGACAATTTAGAGTTAGCAGTCAGTCTAACATGCATGTTTTTGGTCTGTGGGAGGAAACCGGAGTATCCAGAGAAAACCCACGCACAGAGAGAACATGCAAACTCCACACAGAAAGACCCCCCTGGCTGGGATTCGATCCAGCGACCTTCTCGCTGAGAGGCAGCAGCTCTACCAACTGCGTCGCCGCTGGCTGTGAAATATTTTCATGTTCCGAGACTGAATTTGTTTGTTTTCCTTAAAAATTATATGAAGTACAGGCTTGAAACATTTCACTCTATGTAATGAATCCATGTAATATGAGTTTCACTTTCTGAAATGACTGACAAAAAATACTGAACGAGTTATTGATCCGTTTCCACAAGAGCAGTTTTAGTGCTCGACCATCACCACCATTTGGAGACCTAAATCAAATGAACAATATGAGCTTCAGCTGTAGAAAATACCCAAATGGTGCATTGGTTTTTCCTGTGACAACAATCATTCAAGTTGAACATTGTAAACAGACTGATAAGTTTCTACACATTTCCATCTGTCCAAACGCAGCCAGAGTGGAGAAAACTGTTCTTGTACTTATAATAGGAAGTGACTTGCTAAATACTTTTAATTTTTAATATCTAAATACAAGTATCTCTAACCTGATCCTTCATATAAATAGTGTTAATGGAGTGTTCTACTTCCAGTTATTATCATAAGACATGGCCAGAGAGAACCATTTATACATTTATATTTTTAAACCAATACAGATAGATTGTTGATATGTTTTTAACTCTAGTCCCCTAAATGGCTGACACTTAGCTGGGGAGGCAACCTTTAGATATCTCCAGAGTTAAAACTATGGTATACAGTAATATGCATGCATACAG
>JARVGQ010000390.1:10230846-10246782 GCA_031762355.1 Hypsolebias martinsi | reverse complement strand
TGTGTGTGTGTGTGTGTGTGTGTGTGTGTGTGTGTGTGTGTGTGTGTGTGTGTGTGTGTGTGTGTGTGTGTGTTTTGCTGCAGTCACATCACCTCTGAACTTTATGTCAAGTTTTCCAGTCTTTGTTCTTCTAGTTCTTTGTTTTGGTTTACCCTGTTTTCCAGCCATGTCCTTTCCACACACAATCAAATTTGTTTTGCACTTTTAGCCTACTTGCGCGTCCAGCATCTCTTTGACTTAGATGTGGGAAAATAATACCAGTCTAGATCAGGTGTAGACAACTTTTTTTTTTCTAAAGGGCCACATGCAGAAATGGGACTGTTGCAGACATGTAGAGGACAAGACCAATAGGTTAACATCAGTTGTGCCAAATATGAATTTCATAACCATTTGTAGAACATGGTTTTCATTTGCTGTTATGGGAAAGCATTGGAACTGGGCAAAACAATTCTGCACCAGTCACACTTTAAGTATTGAAGCTTATGCATTAAATCTAAATGGTGAACATTTGCAAAGAGAGATGTGGAAAAAAAATGTGTGCCTTGCAGTATTTCAAACACCAGTATCAAATGACCAACATACTGTAATATATATTTTCTATTTATTTTTCTTGTCTGAATGAAATTTCATTTTTGTTGGATTTGAACAAGTGCACTCATATCTAAGTCATGTGAAGGATAGTTTCCAATGAAACATCACTGTGGACAAAACACAGTTAGTGACCTTTTATTTTATTTTTTTGCCAAAAAACTTCTTGCTTCAGCTGTTCCACCTTCAGGGATCACCACAGCGAGTCATCCTCTACATCCATGTCGTCTCCAACTGCATCATTTTTTGCCACAGATCAAATTTTTTTTTATTTTTTTAAAAATATAATAAATATATAAGGAGATATTCAACACAAATCTATTCCATTTTGGACACAGCCAGCCAGTGTAAAACAATTGTAGATGTCCCATCTATTAAAGTTGTTTTAGATGTTCTAACTGCAGCTACAGACACATTTCTCAGACTATAAAGGAACATTAACTCCATTGTCACATATGGTGCTAAGTGGTCAGGTCACAAATACCCACAATAAAAACTAAGGGAGAATGCTGCTATTTTTATTGTGGATTTGGAACTTATTGTTGCCACCTTTTTCTGCTACTATGTCCATTATGGTCCATTCTGTGTATTAGTCATGGATTTAGTGTTAATTCAGTAACAAATGTGCCCAGATGCAATCTGTTTTCTTTGCAGATGTTTGTTTGCACTCATGCATATATGTACTGTAAGACTGCTCCTGAATCCTTGATTCTTCTGCTGCATGGAGCAGTGTGCAAACACACACACACATACACTCACACACACACCCTCTCCTCAAATCTAAACAATGATCCATTACAAAAATCCACATCCTCCTCCAGCCCACATCAGTCCCGCTGCAGCGGAAAAACTGATCCCAGAATCTGCTGCTAACTGTCAACTGCAGGACTCAGAGCCGCCCACTCACCACTAGAAAGAGACCACTGTGGATGCACACATTTAATAGGCCTGCCATCAGAGTAAATGGAAGCTTAGTTCGCAAGCGCTCAGATCTCTGATTTGGGACATCTTTTTTTTTTTCTTTCAAAAAAAACCTCAAGAAGAGCAAACAAAATGGCGAATTTGTTGAGGGTGTGTAATTGTGATTTTTTTTTTGTTTTGTTTGTTTGTTTTTGTTCTGATCCTTGTCATTGTAGGTGAAGTATCTGTCTTGTCACAGCTGTCCCTGAGGTTTGTGTGTGGCATCTGGATTAAAAATATAATATCTGTGCTTTCATGTAGGTCTCAGCTCCTTCCCACTGAACACATGCAGTCACTTGAACCGGCTGCTTACACACACTTACTTTTGTTTTAAATTACGATACAACTGTATACAAAATACCACAGTCGCCAACAAAGTCTTAAAATGTATTGAATACCAAATAAAATGTATTTTCTTTGAACGCTAAGTGCTGAATGGTTTTACTTAAAGTAAAAAAAAAAAAAAGCTAAAACTGCATTGTTAAAACTAAAAGAAGCAAAACACTAGCTAAGTTAAATAAAGTGTTAGCTAAAGCTAAAATAAGTGAAATGCAAGCTGTAAAATAATGCTAGCCTAAAGCTAAAAGTAGCAAACGTGTCAGGTTAAATGTAAAAGTAGCAAAACACTTTATAAAAGCTAAAAATCCAAATTGCTAAATAGAAGTAGCAAAATATCAGCTAAAAATAAAAATACATAAAATTTAAAAGTAGCAAAAGCTAGCTAAAAGGAGCAAACTGTAGCTAAAATCTAAAAGTTGCAAAATGCTAGTGAAAAAATAAGAAGTAGCAGCTAAAAATCAAGTTAGCTAAAAGTAGCTTAAAATGGTAAAATGCCAGCTAAAGGCTTAAAGTAACAAACTATTAGTTAAAAAGTGCACTATGCTAGCAAAATGTAAAAGTGAAAAGTGAAAGTAGCAAATTTCTAAAGTGTCTGAAAGTAATAAAAGCTTTAAAGGAGTAAAAGAGACCAAAATAAAGCTAGTATGCTAAAGTAGATTTCATAGAGATAAATGATTTCCAAGAAATTAGAGAGAATGCATTACTATGGGGAAAACATCAGTAAGTAGAGTAAAATTGTTTGAAAATTATAAATGTTATAAAAACCAGAAGTCAGTCCGAATGTCCCAAGTAAGCTGAAAGTTTTGACATTTTAATGGTTAACATAGCACAAAGTATGCTAAGTCAGCATGCACTCAATAATTGAAGGGAGACGACTAAATAAAAAAAATGCGTGTACAATGAGTCCAGTGTGAGTCTGTGTGAGTGCATCATTAATCTCTGTAATCCTTGAGGTTGCCCACTGCTTCATTATGAACATGATCGGCCACACACTCTGCCCTACACTACCATTTATATCAAACTCCACATAATAGACCATCTGTGGATTCTGCATGGCTAACTCATTATCATCACCACAGGTTCCTCTCTGCCACAGTCAGAAAGTTACTTTATTTTACACCCCCCCCCCCATTTTCCAGTCTCTTAGCAGTTAAGTTGACCAATGCGTAGAGATGGACACAGCTGAGATAAATGTTGAGATTTGGTTCAGCTACAGCTTTAAACATTTTGGTTTTGAAGGGAGGATACGAACAGAGGATGAATAGAAACCCTATGAGTCCGCTCGCATAAGAACAAAAATAAATCTTTAGTTGTTAGCGGTCATCTAAAGTGCATAAACCACTTAAAAAAGTCCAGGATTCCTTGAAGGAATGCCTATTTTTCATCTCAGAGTTTTAGAGTCATTTTATGATGAGAAGAGACAAGAGTTATACACGTTTTGTTCAAACTTTGTAAATGATGCTTCAAGCTGTCTCGTGTGTTGCAAGATCTCTTAAGGGTTTGTTACGGTCTGGTTATAGTTTACAAGACTTTAGGACACCGGATCATGCTGACAAGATTTGAGACAGTCTTTTTGCATAGACTACTCATGTTCAAAGAGAAACCGCTGGGTAACCCACTGTCCACCCACTGCAGCACACGTCACTTGCAATCAGAATCAACACAAGCAATGCAGTCATCAGAGTGTTAATTTTCAGATGATGACTGGAGTTATTGGTCGAAAATCTGGTATTTCTTTTGTTGACCAGGGAGAAGCACTATTTTGTACATTTGTCTCAAAGATACCATATTTGACAGACAGTGAGACAGTGCTGGAACGTGCACCTACACTGCCCCACCAAGTGTGCACTACCTCTCTGTCAGCACAGTCATGGTGAACCACCTGTGTCTCCGTGCTGTCTCCTCAATCTCTTTCCACAAGTTCACAAAGTGTCTTGCTCAAAGACACCATGACTTATGGGAATTGCGGGGAATCATACCTGTGATTTTCTGGTCCCAAGTCGCTGCACCACACCTGCTGTGCCAATCGCACAATGCTCGGCACATACCCAATAAGAAGCTAATTCTGACTGGGGGC
The DNA here is from genome assembly GCA_031762355.1 of Hypsolebias martinsi. Lineage (NCBI taxonomy): Eukaryota > Metazoa > Chordata > Actinopteri > Cyprinodontiformes > Rivulidae > Hypsolebias > Hypsolebias martinsi. The sequence continues at coordinate 10,242,818 of JARVGQ010000390.1, read as the reverse complement.
ATAACAGGGTTTTAGGGGAGTGAGTAGAAAAATATGCAATTCTTTTCACACGTGTTAGCAAGACGTACAGTACCTTAGGTATTTCTCATGGATCACAAACCAGCCTTTAGTACTCGGAGTGCATTTTAAGGATGTGTCTCATCTACTAGTAAATTTCTTTTGGCTGCTCCCTTCATCAGGGGTTTCTACAGTGATTGAACTCGTATGAAAAATTTTATGCCGGATGTCCTTCCTGACACTACCTAGGCTCGAACCCGCAACCTCAGGATTACAAGACCACGGCACTGACCACCAAGTTACCGCATCCCCATATGTGTCTCATTTATTACAACACCAAATTTTAGCTCAATATCTGTAAAATGTTGTATCCAAAAATTAACCAGTGGCAAATGTTTATAAAATCAAGTATAACTTTCCGAAAGTTTCATTAAAAACAGTGCAGTAGTTCACAAAGTGTTTTGCTGACTGACAAACATAATTTATTCCAATAGTTAATACTTGCTCTCGCTCAAGATGGATGCCTTCTCCTCTCCCTCCCCTGTTCTCCTCGTCCCCCTGCTTTTGCTCTCTGTGTGTGTCTCGGAGCTCCTGGTACACATCTTCCGAACGAAAAAATACTGCAAAGTATTATGGATCTGGTGAGCTGGACTTTCAACACAATTGACAAAATATTTTCAAGAAAACGACAGGGGTCTGGGGAGCCCTCATGTCCTGCCGAGACTCATGCTGCAGGGTACAGCAGGGATCTGTGGGAGTTTGGCAGCTGATGTGTCTTTCAGTTCTGTCTCAGGAGGACGCTGAAGACTTTTATATAATTAGATTCATGACAGCAGGGTTTCTGCTTTTTGGCATCTGCAGGCCCATATGTTAACTCCTGAAGAAGACATTGGCAGTAGTTTCGGCCATGACAAAACTTCAGAGTCTGTATGAAGGTTTGGTTTGTGCTATGAGTACTCAAAATCAGATGATTTACGAGCTAAACCATAAAATAGAAGCCATTTGTGAGAATCGCAGGCCACCTGCGGCTTCTAGGACTCACCAGCATGTTGGAGTCGACCTTGAAGAAGGCTCATAGCATGGCTCGGTGGAATTGAATGCCCATAAATCTGGCCATTTTGGATCTGGAAAGTACCAGCAGGACTCAAGGCTGACACGAAAAACAGTCTGCCTGAAGAAAATCAAAAATTGTGGCTTATCGGAATCTGACTCCCTCGCTTGGCCTCGGATATGGGCCAACTATCAAATTTCTCCTGGGACATGTGTAAACAAAGGAAAAAGCTTAATTTATCACCCCCAAGAACTTCTGTGCAGGCTTATCAGAACTGCCGGCTCAACAACATCATCGTCAGGACTATGGCCTATCTGAAAGTGCTTCATGGACAAATCTCCATGTCTTCACGTCAAACGCATATGTAATTGTGTTTATAAATGTGCTTGCTGGTAGTTTTTTGTCTCAAATCGTGTCCTGATAGGACAAGATGTGAAGAGATTTTTTGTAATACCATTATCCATCCTCATGGCCTTTTTCTATCTAAAAAGTATTCTGATAAAGAATAAGAGGCTGTGCTGTTGTAGCAGCAGCAACGTGCACACCGCCTGTATTTCGGACAACTTTACGAACATAATCTCACTGTATCCCGGCCGGGACAATGATAATAAAGTCTATTCTGATTCTGATTCTTCAAAGGTATAAACAAATATATCTGGCATTGTGTTGCAATCACAGTATGTGTTGGGGATGATGCTCATCTACTACCAAACTAAATGTTAAATCAGCATTCACACAATTAGCAAACTCTGCACAAGTAATTAAGTGTTGCAATGAAGTCAATGTTCAGCTGAGAAAACTGAGAAACACAGGATGTAAAAATACTTTATACAGTGTTCACTTGAACTGCTGAAGAAATTTTAATACAGTACTGAGTTATTTAGCATGGAAAAATTTACTCTTGAATGGGCCCTTCTCTGAACAGAACCTCTTCCTGATTCCCCAAACCCAAGGTTTCTCTGACTGTTGTCTACTGCAGGTAAGACACTCACAGCTCATTAGTAGGCCACACGACCAAATATACTTTCAAAAAGACATCTGCGCTCTGATTAAACTTCGGGCAGAACCCTTGTTGGACAGAGCCAAGCCTTCCTGACTGTGGTGAACACACTAACCACTAATATCAGGTTGGTGCAGCAGAGGAGAACAACAGCATGGCCACACTAACCCAATAGCTGCAGCTTTCTGCCTCAAAATACACAAGAGAAATTAACCATTCGAACAGCACAACAAGAACATCTCTAATGACATAAGAATTTATAAGTACATTAAGATTGTGGACACCTTTTACTCTGTATTGAGAAGTTGTTGCCGTTTTTGTTGTTAGTTTTGAAGAGTCTTCTCCCCAATCACATTCACAAGTAAACTGAATGTGAACTTTATTTCGAAAGGCAAGAAAATGGCCAAAAGTATTTTTACATATCTGTAGATATTTGGAATACTACCAAAGGTTTGTTAAAAACAAAACAAACAAACAACATAAAAAAACACTGAAAATCAAAAACATTAACCACAAGGTGATGCTAAAGCACAAATGGATAAATGACTGCTCTGGACCAATCAGTCTTGGTCATCTAAACACACTCAGCTCAGCTTTATTTGTACAGTTCTTTGTCAAACACAAGTTCATCTTAGCTGAAAAGGTAAAAATCAAATCATATTACAGTAAGCAGTGTTCCATGAAGGAACAAATCTTGCTTTGCGTGCCACAATCTTCAATTACATTACATTACATGATTTTCAACCTTTCTTGGCATTGAAGGATAAAAAATGAACATATTAGGCAAAAAGGCTAACAATGAGCAAACTAAACCACTTATTGGGGAGGTAAAAAAAAAGTTTTAAAGATAAATTCAGCAACTTCTGCCGCCAAAACTTCATCTTCATTTGGAAAAAAATATATATTACACTCATGAAACAGTTACTTGAACACATGCATGATGCTTGTCAGCTCAGTAAAGAGTCTCATTCTGATGTACTGCTGTCATTAATCCAAGTCTGCACCATTTATTTCCTATAGGACCTCGTTCTTGGTTTCACACACTGATGACATATTTGTCTTTTTGTAATGATAATGAAATGACCTTGAAGGGAACTATTATTATACAGTACAGCGGTTAGAATGTGTAATAGGAAAGAAAAAGTAGTTTCCTCTGAGCCGATGTGCAGTTTTGTGGTTCATCAACATGTAAGAGTGTTGATTCAGATCTTATACAGTACAAGTTTAAAATAGAGCCGTGTTGCCTCAACTCAAGTAGATTACACTCCTTTTACTCTTTAGAAAAAGGCACTTGTTAGTGTATGCATATGTGTGTGTGCGTGCGTGTGTGTGTGCGTGCGTGTGTTTGAGGAACAAGGAGTGAATGGCTTGGCTCCACATCAAAGGCCCATGCGAGTCTCTGCATTAACGAGGCCCTTTGTTTCCTGCCTCCCAGATTACAGCACGTTTCTCCCTGTGCTGTGCTCTGTGTGTGTGCGTGTGTGCGTGCGTGCACATGCATGACTGAATGGAGGGCACAGTAACCCGTACACCAAAGGCCAAGGTCTGATCCTCCTCCTCATTTTCTTCATTCAGTGTAACCAAAATGAAGTGGATTCAAGCTAACTGCACTTTCTCATTTTGCTCAAACTGTCTGCAGTTTTTAAAAGTTTGTGTACCGGTACTGTGATTTACATGAACTACAATAGAATAACGTTTTAGATCTAAAGTTGTTTTTACATCAGCTGATACTCTCTTTTGAAACTCTAGCATTGCAACATAACGGTTTGTCAGCACCAACTAAATGGAGTGTAAATCAACAGTTTATTCCAGATGGATGATATTTTACAAGAACTGCACAATAAATACAGATTTAACATTTGTTAAAAAAAAAGATACATATCTTTTAAATCTGCTCCTTGTTAGTCATACTGTGTTGAAAACTGACGTTGGTGGGGCAAGTAACAAGACTGTTAGGGTTTACGTTACGCTGTATTGACACATTTTTCATTTTGAAGCTATTTAAAATTGAAAAAAAACCTGTTGAAGTGTTCTCTACTGTCTTTTGATCAAAAAGCAAGCTTTGTCCACACAAACACAAGGGAAACACATACCATGGGGCAAATTGTGCAAATAAAATTGCTTTCTTCCTGTACATGTGGCAAGATGACAAAATGCAAATTTTATTCTGCACAAGCAACTTGGTAGTCAATGTTTATTATTTATTATCCAGTTATAAGTTCTTTTTATTACGCTTTCAGAATACTGAAATTATTTGCATGTGAAAAATGTGAGGTAAATGGACAGTACTGTACTTATATTTCTTTCTATGTTTATTTCCTGTCCATCTGATGAAGACACTCAATGTGCTTTACACTACAATCTGTGCCCTCATTTACCTGTTCAAACAGCACTCTACTAGATCTCAACAAATAATAATCAGAGGTTTATCACATTCATACACTAATGGGACACACATAGGAGGCAATGTGCGGTTCAGTGTCTTGCCCAGGTACACTTCAGGTGACAGTTGGTGGAGTCGAACCCCCAACTCTTGCACTGGAGGACAACTGCTCGAACCACTCAGCCACAGCTGCCCCGCTGCCCTGTAGGTAGTTCTGTACAATGAACAATAACAATAATTATATAATTTTTGTTCAACCTTTATTTAAACAGGTTACTCCCATTGAGCCTCAGGGACTCATTTACAAGAGAGACCTGAATGTACGTTTTCCTGTTTCTTTTGTGGAATCAAACAATCTTTGTGCTGTTTTAACCTTTTATATCAAAATGTTCAGCTCTATGAGAACGGTATGCTATGAATAAGTTTTTGCAACTTTTATAGTTTTAAAAGTATAAAACATCAATTTAACTTCAATTTATTTAAAAAGTTCTCCTCAAAATTTGATTTAGTGTACTCGTTTCATTTTTGCCTTCCTCTGCTACTTTTGGTTTTTAACTACAGTTTTGCTACTTTAGGCTACTATTTTAGCAGTTTTAGCTACAGAATTGTTAAATTTTTGCTGCTGTGTTGCTTTTTTTATTTTTTTTATTTTTTATTTTTTTTTTTTTTAGCTTTAGCATATGTTTGGCTACTTTTAGGTAAGGATGCACGATATTAGATTTTTGACTGACATCCGATATGCCGATATGTTAAAACTTATATGCCTGATAACTGATATAAATACCGATTTTTTTTTCCCCCCTAGACCTACTGACAGAGACTACATAGCTTTCTCTGCTGTAGAATTAAAATACTACATTATTCTGCATGGTCTTTGTCAGTTTGGCCTGTTACCAAATGTAGATGCCAAAAAGGAGTTGAAAATGATGTAACACTATAAAATATATAATATATTTTAAAAAAACAGTGCCTTTTATATCAGTGAGTTATTTTGATGGAATGGCCGATGTCCAGTACTTAACTTTATCACTAATATCGGCGATACCGATACTATGGCGATAATAATGTGCAGTCCTACTTTTAGGTCATTGTTCTGATGCTTTTAGCTACTCTTCAGCTGTTTTGTTTTAATTTTGTGTTCTGCTCATTTTAGTCTGTTTTGCTTGTTTTAACCTTAACAACTCATGCTTAACTTCTTCAGTAAATTTCAGCAAATGCATTTAGCACTCTGCATTCACACACATTTTGGCAAAATATTGAGTTTTCTTATTTTACAAAAAAACATGCATCATTGCAGCTACTTGTAATAATGCATGAATATTTCTTTGATTCACATCTTGAATTTGTGCCCTACGAACTCAGTTTTAGCTCACTGAGAATAGATGTTTTGTAAAATAGCTTTCCAGGGGGTAATATTTAATCTAACTACCTGTAATAATAATGGTAAATTTATTAGTTAATCTAAAAACACTGAAACCGTCGCTTGCTGAATAATTCTATCATTTATATTTCCTCCTTAAACTGTTAGTCATTTTGCCAATTTACCTGATTAGTGATGTGATTTGCATTTGATGCAGGTTAGTTTAGACAAAAAAAACATGATTTATACTAAAAGAAGTGCCATTGCTTATCTGAGTCAACTTGTAATTACCTTATTAAACAATTTAACGTCAGAATCTTGTGCAAAAAAAACCTGTATGTCTCACAGTACTTTAAATTTGACAAGAATAGAGTGTGCGCATGTGCTTGTAATAAATTATTGTGGTGCAGAAGTTTTCCTCTCATTTGCAGTCGCTATCAAACTCATCTTTCATAAACTGTAGCATGATTTGGAAAAGCGCGTCTTTAAAAAGCTTATGGCATGAAACAGATTGAAGATGGAGCTATGCAACCACAGCTCGCTTTCCATTTCCTCTGAACTTTTGAGAAGATAGCAGGTTGAATGTAGACATCAGATTGGTTTGGTTTCAAACTGGAAGAATAATTACAAAGCAAAGTGAGAGTAATATATTTTATACATGTTTGGGCTTTAGGCTGTGTTTAATACTATCTGCCAAGTTGACTTTTAGTGCTACACTTCCTTCCATCTACAAATGGTACAATGATTTCTGTTCAGATCTTGATCTAAGCTCCAAGTCCCATGTAAAGCATTTGCATCGTTGTCCACTGATATCCACAGAGGAACAGCAGAGTGTTTTCAAAGCTCTTTTCCTCTAATGTTTATGTTTGTTGATTCCATCCCCAAAGCCCACTGCAGATCTGTGATATCAACTCATAAATGTTTGATCAGGACTTAACGAAGAGGTAAAAGAGGCAGCACTCTGCTAAATCAAACGAGACGGACTCAAGTCGCTCAGCAAACCGAATCTTAAACAAGCCTCGTTATCTTCCACGTTAGGACAAGTTCTGTCTCTTGTTTTTACTTGGGCTTGTTTGAATCAGCTGGTGTCCTCTGTATCAACACTGCTGTGCAGTTTAATGGGAGAAGAGACTATTTGTTGCGCTATATTAACACCCGAAGGACAATAAAGAACGTTTTCCCTTTTTCTCTCCCATTCAAACTGATCATCTTTATTTCATCATGGTTTCTGTAAACTTTGTTCTTGGAGGTGTTACTGCTGTTGCTCAAGTTTCCACCTCTGGTTTTACTTTCTTAATGAGTCTTTGAATTTCTGAAATGCTTCAAGGCATTTTCAGTCTCCTACACATACTAAGTAATCCTTTGCACAGGTGTATTGGCATCCTATGAACAGTAAAGATAAACTGTACTGTAAGCAAATGTCCCAACTGAGGTTTCATAGTGTCCCTGAATATTTTTTTAATACAACAGTAAGGAAACCACTCTAGGTTGAGTCTTTACTGCTGATTATCTTGCTTCAAGAGTTCGAAAACAAATAAACATAAATCAGCCCTGATCTTTAATCTCAATGAAGCCACATAAGTGTGGAATATTTGGTGCTTGGGTTGATAAGTGCAGTTTCACTGAGACACAAAATAAAGCTGGTGAAAAGATTAGCTGAGGTTCCACATGCTGTCTTGAAGGGACATGGTTTTGATTGTATGAAAACTACCAATAAAAAGCACACAAGTGGTTCTAGTTAGGAGCAGTTTGCTTGGATGTGGCTTAACCCCAATGAAAGGACATGATTTAATTACTCTGCAGCTTTAATGCGCCTGCTGTTTCCTCAGAACGCACAGTGTCTAATCTTTTTTTTTTCCTTCAAGCAACTGTGATTCATCTTGAAAAATAAAAAATAAAAACACAGTGGTGAAAGAACATTTTCCTCACCTCTGATTAAGCTATGAAAAAAAGACTCACTGGAATTTTATTTTTGTAGTAAATGGGTGCTTTACTTGACAGTGGGTTGAAGTTAGCAAATAGTGTAATTAGTACACACCAGAATTTGTCCTTCAAAACAAAGTGTCTCAGTCTGCTTTCATATGTTTTATGTGTTCAGACTGAGCTTCCTGAAAATAAGCAAATTATGCTTCTCCTTAGTCACTAGTTGCTACTTGTTTTGTGCAAAAAGACATGTTTTGGGAGGTTTACCAAGATTTTTGCAGATATTTTATGCAAAACTGGAAATTCTGTTGCAGGGAAATGCACTCAAGAAGGGGTATACATCTTTACAAGGGATGCAGAACATAAGACACCAGACTTATGACAAACTTTCTTGAGTGTTAAAACAACTGTGATACCAAATAGGGTTACAGTATTTTCCTGCTATTTTCAACATGCTCTGTGCACCAACACTGGCACAATTCTCTCAAACTGCACCAAGATGCACTAGAAGTTGGCACCACACTTGTACGCAGCTACCACGAGTATCACATCAGTACAAGGTTGTTTCCATGACCATGTCACAACCATGGCCGTAGTCAAGGCATGAAGACAGTAATACCAGTCCTGCTTAATGAAGAACTGCAATGGTGGGCACAGCTAATAACTAAAAATTATTAGATAACGCTAAACAGATTTTTTTTTTAAGGAAGCTAATGCTAAAGCGCTAACTTTTATCATACACTGCTGTGGCTGACACTGTAAGACTCTGTAATGTGACAATGTAAGTGTTCCTGTTTTTAACATTTTACATCGCTTTATGATGTAGCTGTTTTGTTTTTATATCATTTCTTTTATTTATTTTTCATTTTATATGCTTTTTTATATGATTGTCTATTGCTGTCTGTACCTCATCTGTGTTCTTTGTGGAAAAAAAAAAAAAAACGGGTCTCTCTTGGCTCGAGACTCAATGAGACTAACCTGTATAAATAAAGGTTGAATGAAAAAAAAACTCAAAATGGTTTATAAAACACAAGTAAAGCATCCATGTCCTGTTCAGAGTTGAGCTTTGAAGAATTAATCCGGTCGGGACTCAAAGAAGCGGATCAGAACTCAGCTGTCCTGAAGCAGAGTGATGCATTCAATGTGTATCAGCCATCTCCCTTGTGTAATTTACTATAATGAGTTAACTCACTTTGGCAAACCTCTTTGTGGTTAACTACTTTTATAAATTAACTATAAAGTTGCTGAGTGTCATCATCAATATTCTCTGTGATAAATCTGCATTAAAGTTTCAAGATTCTTTATTGTCATTCGCATCACATGTGATAAATGAGGTGGAACTAAATTGTGTACACAGGGTCCCAGTTACATCCAACAATAGCAAAAATATAAAGTGTAAAAAGAAACAGTAAATAATGATCTAAGATATATATTACTATAAACACTAAATGAACACCAAACGATACGCTAAAAGATCTAAGGTATAGTAGTAGTCCCAGATATATGCTAATCACTAGTAATGCAAAGCAATACACCGAACAACAGCAGCACGAACATGAGTCTGTGAGTAGATGAGTATGAATGAGTGAATACAGCAGCATGAAATAATCAGCAGCATGGATTATCAGCAGCAAAGATGTGTGAAATATGTGAGAGAGTCACATCCCAGAGATAGTGTGAGGGTTGCTAAGCATGCTGTGTAGGAATTATGCGTGTAATGTTTCTGACTGTTTACAATGTCTCTGGGTGTGAAAATTGATTTTTCATGTTATTTTTCTGTTCTGGTTTTGTTTGGCATTTATGTTAAAGACTGTTATTGGCTGTAAAGTGACAGCATGAGTGTCATGGCTGTTTGTGGTAGGTATGAGGGGGAAAACACTGCAAAGGTGGTGGCATCACCTACTTAGTTTTGCTTAACTCTGCATAGCATGGTATTGCTCCATGTAACTCACCATTCTCCGGTACACTTGTACTGAAAAAACTGTTCTTTAAAAAAAAAAAAAAAAAGAAATTGGCAGACTTGAATTCACTGGATTTAAACTTAGAGGAAGCTATATTATATTATATTAGTGGAACCTTGCCCACCATCGATGAACTGTATGTAAAAGACATGTTTATTTTCTTTTATATTTTACGCACTACATTAACATTTTCAACATGACTGCATTGTCAGATAAGTCTGACGCCACCATAGCAAATAGCTAACATAAATAAGAGTGTAATCTTAACATGCTTTCTTTATCAGCGCAACCACAGCCATTGTCTTTTTCAGATGTAACACATCAGCGCCTGTGTGTGAAAAGCTTGTCTTGTGGAGTCACAACAGTTATTCTTTTCTCTCTCTCTCTCTGTTTCTCTACGTAGGTTGCATATCGTTTCTATCTGCACACGTTTCCTTTTTTGGCCTTTCCTGTCAACGCTTACCATCTGATGTCACAGACGACACTCGGAGGGTGAGATAAAAGATGATGAGAAAGGATGCACGGGGTGGGTAGGAGTCACAAAAACTTGGACTGATAAAACAGGGTTTATTTGAAGGTAAAACACCGCTGTGATCTGACAAGACAAAAAAGAAATAAAGCAACTCAAAACAAAAATAAGAAGAAAGTGAACGACTGACAGCTAAAGGAAACGAAAGGTCTTGTTGGGTCAGAGTAAAGTATTTCAAGTGACAGCTTGCATACCGAGACTGTGCTCATCTCAGGGTATCGGTTTTGGACCACGCTGACTACGGTCCTGCGTAGCTTCAGGTGAACCTGTGCACGCTTGTGATGAATGTGTGTAACTATCAGCGCAGATATTCATGGGAACTGTGTTAAGATCAGAGCGCGATGCGCTCAAGGGGCAGCAAGGCCCGAGTCTCTCTGGAAAAACAGCTGTCTATATTTAATCAAGGCGAATAAACAAGGAGTTTAAACAACTCATTTATAATTTAGATTTGCATACATTAAGCCTGCTCATTTTAATCTTTTTATTAATATGCATCAACGATATTGTATAAATATGCAGTTTTATGCAAATAGCAGTCCCATTTTCTGTTTGTATTTAATTCTGTTTCCCAGCTGTGGATGAAAATTTTCATTCAAAGCAACAGACTCAGATTAAGTCGAATATTAAGTCACAGCATGGGAGTGTATAAGTATTTCTCAATTAAAAACTCTGAAGTCTAGCTGCGCTACTGTATCAGCATTAAAAATGCATCGATGTCGGGAGGAAAATGAGGGAAAGCAAGTTACGAATTGATAAGACATCGGAACTTGGAGTCTACATCTTTGAACCGTGTTTTGTTTTTTTTTTTAATTTCCATCTTTCCCTCCTCCGATCAATGAGTTGCAACAGCTAGCACTTTCTGCTGTTTTGGAGGCTGTTACAAAATCTGGGGGATGTAAGGACCAGCCAAAACATGCTGTGCCTCTGTTCTTCGTGCCTTCTGATGTTTTTCACAGAATGTCCTACATTTAGCTGTTTCTTGCGTGAGCTGCAACTTTTTTTGTTGATGCTAATGAGGAGTTTTGTTGCAGAAATGTGAAAACTGAGACGTGTGACATCAGCTTCTGCAGAACTGAGAATTGAGTAAAAGTCAATGCATCTTGACAAAACAATTTAACTATTATGACATTAGTTATATTTGGCATTTTTAAACAGTAAGGATACAGTTGCTTTTTTCTTCAAAAGAAGATGCATGTTAAGTTAAAATGAAGGTCAGTGTGAAGATAGAGAAGGTTTGTTGAAAAGTACATTTCAAATTAATAGCACCTCCTGGATTCTTTACCATGGCCAGCAGCCACAATTTTATCTTTGATGCAAACCTAAGAAAGTGAATACATGTACAGTATTCATGTGATCCTCAAATTTTTACTTTTTATTCAAAATTCTGCTAAATTTCAATTTGTATGACCAAAGTCAAGAGTTTTAGTGCAAACAAGAATCGGTGTGGAGTAAAGAAAAATAATACTTCAGCTAAACTGGAACTACAACAACATGAAAGAAAATATACAAAGAACTTAATGTTTTTACCTTGAAAACATTTGATTAGAACAGGGAATATGGTGCAAACTTTATTAAAGTTAAATGAATAAGTAGGGTATTTAGCTAACAGATAAGTAAACACAAAAGATAAACTGAGTAAAAAGCAATAAAACAGAAATACACAATGTGTCTTAACTGTGCATGTGTTGATTTGGAATTTTCTAAAATTTTACCTATACAGTATCAGCAATGGAATATGAAAAAAAAAAAAAAAAAATATATATATATA
>JARVGQ010000390.1:10219473-10229764 GCA_031762355.1 Hypsolebias martinsi | reverse complement strand
CCTGCTCAAAAGCTGTTGGTACAAGCTTTGCTCAGACATGTCTCCATCCCTCCCCATCAACAAAAATCATGGATGAGCACCCCGCCATGGCAAGTTAACAAGGGGAAACACTGTGAATATGTAAAATATAATTCTTGAGTGTTCATGTTGAATTTTCCTTAGAACATATATAATATATAATATAATAATATACATATATAAATACAGTAGTTATTGTGTATCATTTTGTAATGTTATTAATGTTTTGCGATTCATAAACTAGGTTGCTGTTGTTAATGATTTTACATACATTATTCAATTAAACTTCTATCTTTTGATTAGACTCTTCCGTTTATGATGAGAACTTTCAACAGATGTATATCAAACTCCAGTGTCTTACTAAAAAAAGAAAGTAATTTACAAACTATGTTTTATCTTGTAATGAACTTGGGACGTGTCCAGGGTGTACCTCTCCTCACACAGGGACTGCTGGGGATGGGCACCAGCTCACCGCCGCCCATAAAAGAAAAGCTGGAGAAGAAAATGGATGGATGGATGGATGCATGGATGGATGGATGGATGGATTAGGCTATACAAAAACAAATAAGTCATGAATGCTCAATATCTTGTGTAACTACAACACAAATTAGTTCTTCATTCGGCCACAGTTTGGGGTGTTTTGATTGTTTTCCTATACATTTCCGTTTCAGTTTTTGCCTCTGTTTTCCGTGAAATTTATTTCTGTACGTGTTTTTTGTTTTTAGCTATCAGTGTTATATTGTTACCTGTTACACGTGGCAGTTCTAGATTTCTGTTCTCCTGCTCAGAGTTTCCCACTGTGCTTCTGTTTTGCCTTGCATTACTCACCTATATCAGCCATTTGCAATGCACTCACCAGCTTATTAATTGAGCCACCAAGTAGAGAAAAGTTCTTTGTTTTCCTTCATTCTCTGGCAAAACCTCTCTTGTTCTGTCTTTTGTGTCTCCACGGGTCAGTCCTGGTTCTATTTTCATTTAATAAGGTTTTTTTTTAATATTGGAATGAAACTTGTCTGCATCCTTGGGTCCATAACCAAACAACCAAAAACATTTGTTACACAATCAGGTATAATGGAAAGAGGAAGTGAAAAATAAACATTTGCTTCTCCCTAAATCAAGATGTAAAATTAAGGGTCTAACTTGTCACTTGCCTTTTATGCCAGAGCTTTAGACAAACATAATTGTGTTAAGAAATTAGGACGTTATAGCTGTTTTGGTCAAACCTTGTAAATAATATGCAAAACCCCATGCAATACTGTGAGATGTATTAGAGCTTGAAGTGTGTGTTGGAGATGTTTTTCAGCTATTTCACTCTGACACTAGCTCTGTATTTGTATAACTGAATGTGAGTTATAGCAATGTTGGAGTTTGGTAAGTTCGCTTAGCTGAGGCAGCCATATTGAACTGGGTTGACTCGAAACCTTAAAGAGTTGTAGATATACTGTACATCCAACGCATACTTTCTGAGAATTTCACTAAAATCAATCCAATAGTTCATAAGAAATTTTCCAAACAAAGTGTTGACTCCAGCAGTTAAACTTTAATGCAAGGATGCAGCTCTCACATTCAACCTTTATTTATACAGGTTAATCCCATTGAGCCTCGGGAACTCATAGCGCTCAGAGTAGATGCTGTGAATGACTCTTTACTACCACACAATTTTTTTAATTGGTTATTAAAATTAAGGTTTATAATGAAATAATATCCATTTATATGTTTTTATTGTCAGTTAGTTGTGGTGTCCATCTTAAATTGGATTGACTCCAAAAGTCCCATCAGTTGTAGAGGTACACCCAATGGTTCTTTCTGTAAGTTTCATTAGAATTTGTCCAGTGGCTCACGAGATATTTTGCTAACAGACACAGTGTTGACTCTGATAGTTAACTGGGAAAACTTTAAAACAGAGTTTATGTAATATGTTTTCGGTATTAGTCTCGGCTACTTTCACACCAAATTTGAGCTTAATAGCTCTAAAACTGACCGAGTTGTGGTCATTTTTGTGTTCATGTTCAGCCGTGGCAGCCATCTTGAATGTGGCAGACTTCAATAGTCAACCGGGGCGTGGCGACACGGAGGTTAGCGAAGGTAGATCTGTGATCGGAAGGTTGCCGGTTTAACTACCTGGACCGACAACATCAAAATGTGGATGACACCCTCATCTGCCCCACCCTGGGCCCCTGAGCAAGGCCCTTAACCCCCACCATCTGCTCCCCCGAGTGCACTAGACGGCAGCTCTCTGCTCCACACAGAGGGCTGTGGTAGCTTGGTGGTCTGGTTGCCAGGAAGAGTTTCTGGGTAAAAATAGCTGCCGAGTCTTCGTTTCGAGTTAGTTCACTGTGGTGACCCCTGAAGAAGGGCGCAGCAGAAAGAAGAAGAACAAGAAGAGCCAACCAGTTGCAGATGTGCATCCAAAGATGGCTTTCAGAGAGGCTTCTTAAAATCCTTCCAATGGCTCATGAGATATCTTGTCAACAGAGAGGCAAAAACACAATCACCCCGCCTTCACCTTTCAGCGGCGGGCGATAACGAAACCAGCTGTCCTGGCGGCGGCGGGCCGCGGATGTTGTGAACGTGGCACTGGCAGCCATGAATAATGCTTGTTGAGGTTTTTTTTTTTTTATGCACGTTTTAGATAACTGTTGTGAGATGGTTCTAGCAGTTTTCCAGGTTTTTTAATCTACTTTAATGAAGAATACAGTAGTAGGACTTGAATTCGTTCATGAAACATGGGAAGGAGGGCTATCCCTCCACTTACTACAATGAATGTGGTACTTTGCTATGCCTGTTGAAGTGAGCGCAGGAAGGTGATGTCTCTTTAAGAGGCTCAGCCCTCTGCAGAATCAAACGCACAACCCCCCAACAAGTCATCGGACCTGTCAATCAAGCGGTCGGCGCCCTTTGAAGTCGGGACTCCTCGCCTTGTCTTGGGCTCAAATGAGCTGTTTGCTGTTGTAGTGAAACATTAGTCTTCTAGCAGCCGGGGGGGGAACACGCCACATCTCAACTTTTCTCTATGTGGTGGGGCTTTCTCTACTTTGGAGGCGCTTCAAACTGACGGCATTTATCAGGGAAGTCACTTTTCTTTTTTTTCTTTTTTTTTTTTTCTTTTTTTGGTTTAAATTTCTTTTGAACTTTTTATTTTTTTATTTTTTTTATCTTATATAAAAGTAGAAGGTGTAGAGAAGGGTGGGGGAAGTGGTAGACATGCCTCAGCTCAGCAGCGGCGGAGGAGACGACCTGGGAGCGAATGATGAGATGATATCGTTCAAAGACGAAGGGGAGCAGGAGGAGAAAATCCAGGAGAACGCGTTCACGGAGAGGGACCTGGCCGACCTCAAGTCCTCCCTGGTGAACGAGTCGGAAATAAACCAGAGGGAGGTAGGTGGGAGAAAAGGCGTCGGAAGTTTCCCGACGGGGCACAGATGTCCCAACAGAAACCAAAGAAAACCGCGTTTAAAGCGTCCGCGTGCTGCTGGCACGCGCTTTTCTGTTGTAGTCTCACCTCTCCGTGTCTCTGTCCCTCCCCAGGCGCTCAGGCGGGGACAGCAGGGCGAGCAGAGGGTCTTCCCGGACAAACACCGAGAGCATCTCGACGGAGGTACCACCAAAAAACACAATAACTCCTCTCCAACTCGCTCCCATCTGATTTCACTGGCCAGTCTTGTAAAAAGGGGTAAAAACAAAACACCCGCAGTGTGAAAGTGGAAAAAAAAGAAGGTATTTTGGTCACAAGGGCACGTGCTGAAGCTTTAACTTCAAAGACTTGAAATGCATGTGTCAAACTTAAGGCCCCCGAGCCAAATCTGGCCCTTTTTAACATCTTATCTGGCCCCCCAAGACTATCTTTTAATCTTTTTCTCATTTTGCTTAAAACATTGATATTGGTTTAGAAACTTATAAAAAACAACAAAAGCAGACCAAAGTGCTTTACAGTTTAATCAAATTAAAGTGAAAACGAGGTCGACTTTTTCAGCCGTCTTTGATTTCTGATGTGGAAAGAGCAACAGTGAACGTAGAATGAGACCGATCAAACTCTTGTTGATGAAACTGCGACCGTGAAAAGACGTCAGGTATTGACTGAAACTGGACAGTGGCTTGGGAGAAGTTTTTAATTTTTGGCCCCTTTTGTAACAGTTTGACACCCATGTGTACACTGTTTTAAAGTTCAGTCAAGTTTCAATAAAAAGGTAGAAGTAGTTCATTAAAAATAGTGAAAACATTCCAGTTTTGTTTGTCTTTTAGACACTTTATTAGTTTTCCAGGAAGCTACAAGACTTTTATGTTAGTTTTTTTTTTTTTTTTGTTTTACCACCCAAAAAGAACAGAGTGACTTCCCTTCCTCCATGTAGGCACGTTTTGAAAGTGTATACTTCACTTGGCAGCGTTAATTATAGGTTGTAGTCGGTCGTGGAACTCATTTCAGGCTTCGGTAAAAGGAAAAAAAAGTTACATTATTATCCTTTGAGTGAAATCGTCCACCTCGTCCAGATTTGTGGTTCATTTAGGTTTTATTTGCGAATTGAATTTGACATTTACGCCCCTCCCGAGTTCGTGTTGATTGCATTATTTCTGAGTCTGTCCACGATAAAAGTTTTAAACTTCAGAAGAGCTTATTAATGACGACTGCTGCTGACGTTTGTCTCGTAGTTTCATTCTTAGCAGGTCCTATCTGACCTGCAGAGAGGCCTCGGGCTGAATACGAGTGTTGGTGAAAATAAACACTCAGGCTCCTGAAGTTCACGCCTCTCGAGGCTATAGGTGACAACTGTCACCCCCAACACCCCCCCCCCCCCTCCCCCCATAAAGTGTTATATCAAGTGTGTTGCTCAAACGAGGATATAAACATGATGCAACGGCTCGGTAATAGTTCACCTGCTTTGCACGCGAGTTTATTTTGGATGTCTGCTTTTTCTTTTTGTTAAACCTCTTAGCCGTGTTGCGCGAGTAAGTGTCACATGCTTTATTTACATCCTCACATCTAATTTTTTTCATCCGCAGCCCTAATAGTTACTTTTGCAACTTTTCTTTTACCTTAAAGTTCATTTTTAAGTGATACTGTTCTCGTGTTTGGATTAAAAAAAACTTAATTTAACCTTCTATTTTCTAACTATTGTTTACTCTTTTTTTTTTTTTTTTCAGTGTCGAAGCAGCAAGATGGAGGCATGTACAAGTCGCCGGCGTATCCAGGCTACCCATTCCTGATGCTGCCAGACCCTTATCTCCCCAACAGCTCAGTTTCTCCATCTGTAAGTCCAGTTTTGGTCTGTTTTCACTCCTGGATGCTCTGCAATGCTCACTGCTGTCATTCACTGATCATGTCTGCCCTTCTTATTTGCTCCTGCAGGCCTCTTTTTTCCTGTTATTTTAACTTTCCATTCACATGTTGTGCTTTTGAATTTTGACAGCACAGGGTTTTGGTGAACCTACTAAAGGAAGTCATAATAACAGAGGAAATAAGAAAAAGAAAAACACCCGAATGAAGTGGAAATATTTTACATTTAAGCCTATACATCTACAGTTGTTTCAATAAGTCCAAACATGGACTTAAACATTAAGTGTGTTGTTTACTACTGTTTTATAAGGTGCAGTCATTTTATGTTTAGATTTTTAATACACTTAATGCATGGTGTGCAGAAAAATGTCCTAAAAATCAGTGTTTTTCTTCCCCTTAAGATCCAATCGCTGCACTGTTGCTGCAACCAAGAAACAACATTATACAGAATTTAAAACGCCTCTTCTTTCATGCAGTGTTTTATTCAATTATTTAACATTAGCTGTATGAAGGTTATAACGATGTCCACAGATCAGTAATTTAAAGTACTTGTTAATACTTTCAATTTTTTTTTTTTATTATTATAATTTTTTGTCAAATCTCAATGCAGAACTGGTAATCTTCTTGTAGGTTAATGCACAAACTGGGTTATTTTGGTTTAGTCAAGGCTGATCTGAGATCAGAGGGGTCAACAGATTTGACTCCGTCACACAGATGCGACAGTCGCCTCTCTGCAAGTCGATCGGAAAACCTCACGTGCTCTGACTTGTGCTGAAATAAAACTGTATCGGAAACGGAGTGAAATCTGTTCAGAGTGCTGCAGCTGGAATAAGCCTGGAATAAGCTCGTGTTTGTTTATGAATTGCTAAAGCTAAGCAACTTTTAGAATTGTTGCACGTGATGTTTTTACATCCCTTCACGGCGAGCACGAAGAGTGTTGTCTTAGCCTTGATAATAGATCAGTTCAGCCACTAAAGCAAGCGCCAAAAACACTTACGGGTAGGTTTTAAGAAGCCTCTATGGGTCATCTGATCCCATATCTATAAAGAAAACCGACAACGTTCCTTTAAGTCACCTGTAAACAGCCGCATGCTGACGAGCTGCACTAAAGAGAAGCAGTTTTAACTAATTTATAGTTTGCCTTCTGCGTAATCCTGTTGTCTAATTGAACTTACAGCTCAAACATAAAATACTTTTCTGAACAGCTTTAATTTAAGGCAATAAATTAAAGACCTGCTGTAGCCCAAAATTCAAGTTATCGTTCTCTTGAATATTCTGAGCAGCTGAAAAGTTTAACTTCTGTTTAAACAAAGAAGTTGAGTAGTGACACTTTGCATTGTGTTTGTGCGTTTAAATACATTTGTTAGTTTTTGTGGAGAGCAACACAAGGAGTTCAGCACTTTTATCCTGGCTTTTTCTCTTACCACCCTTCGTGTTGGTTCATTTTGAAAACATGTAAGGGTCTAAAAAATATCTTCAGTCGTTGCAGACTCTTCTAAACAAAAAAAATCATTTCAAAGCTCAGTTTTCAAGTTCCAGCTTGTAGATTGAGTGTTTTCTTCTTATTGTTTCTGTAAAAGTTATATCTTGTCATCTTGTTGCTTTTCCATGTCAGTCAAGTTTTTGTTCAGTTAGTTCACTGTAGTTGGAGTTGCTCTTAGAGGAAAGAAAAAGTTCAGGTTGTGTTTAATGTGTTTTCTTAAAAAGATAATCCTTAAATTAGAATTCTTGTTTACAAGTATTCCTGTCGAAGTTGTTTGTTTTGAGACAAGTGCAAGTTTGCACACCACCAGCATCTCGTGTTTTCTCTGAATCAGTTATTCAGACTCTTAACTCCGTGATTGAGGGGATGTGACTGATTAAAATACGAGAGAGTGTGTCTATTTCTCCATGAATACACTTGTCGATGCATAAAGCTTCACATCTGGCATCATGTTCGACAAACGCCGTGAGCAAGCGCGATGGTGTTCGTAGACTACACGAGTATTTGCTCTCCTCTTTTTCTTCTTCCCCATTCAACCCTGGAGTGCCGACCGCATAAGCCTCGCAAAGATCGCTCGTGTTTGGAGGGAGCGACGTGGAGGTGGGGGGGAGGTTGTTATTGCTGCTGCCAAGATAAAGAGCACTTTCTTTCCCTGTGTGTCTTCGAGACTCCACACAATGCTCACTTGTTGCTGCTTCCCTTGTAATTAGCCCGCTAGTTGGGAGGCAGAAGCGGCGTTTCGGGCCCCAGCTACCTGCCACTTGAAAGGGGTGAGAACAGTTGTGGAACGGGTGGTGTGGTGGGGGGTCTGCGATGATTATGGATGGAAGAGATGGATCAGAAACTATAGGTCTGGGAGACTGACGGGGAAAATTACTGCTTTTTTTCTTGTGTTGTGGTGTTAGCATGACACATGTTGCGTATCTGTGTGTGTCCACGTCTGATGCTGTTCTCTCCCGACTCCCCTCTGCTTCTTTCTCCTATTCAGAGGACGTTAGATGATCCTTAGACATGTTTTCGTGTCAAACCTCAGCAATATTTAATTTAATTGTAAGAGTGAAAATTAAGTTCAGCTGAACTTTGCGTCCCTTTTCTTGACAATTACTTTTATTTGGTCACCTTGTCTGCCTAGTGATACGACTAGGACTCCAAGCTGTTTATCAAACCAGGATATAGCTTAAAAATTTTCCTTTGATGGTTTAGATCCAGGGTCTGCAATCTTTACATTTAAAATGGATCAATTTGACGAACATTCCCACTAAATAAAGTTTTTATAGTGTCACAAAATACTTGACCTTTAATAAACCACGCTTGGTTTAGATGATAGAGATGAAAGATGACAGGGTGAGGAAAACGTGGGTTCATCGTAAATTATATTGTCATTTTAATTGTTTTTCTTCATATCATTCAGACTTATTTGAGTCCATATGTATTTACTCCAGATTCCTGACCTTGATATTGATAGATTCAGTCCACATCAGACTAGATTACAATAGAGCTCATTTAGCTCAGCAGCATTTCAAGTGCGGAAGGTAACTTGGTAAAAGTGAAAAATCAAATTGGTAAATACATTTGATGAAAAAAAATAATAATCACAATTTCTAAAGGAAAGTCTCGTTCTGTTTTCATCACCTGTTAGACAGCTGAGATGCTTCAAGCTATTGTCCTAGTTTGGCTCAGAACCGTTCAAAACTCACCACTTCATTTACAACCAGAGACTTCAGTCTTATGTTGTAAGCAAATAACAATTTATCTGAATTTTTGTTTGTTACTGCAAACCGTTTGAAACTGCTGAACTCACTGTGAGAGCATCAGCTGAGCGACTGAAAGTCTTAACAAAAAGTTCAACAGTTTCCTTTGGGTTTTCCTCTCCTGGGTTAAGTATGTTGGTTTATGTCCGCTGCAAAAGTCAGATCTAGAGTTTATAAGTGTTTTTTTTTTGTTTTGTTTTTTTTTGGTGTAGCTTCAGTTTGGCCACAAAAACAAGTCTCCCAGAAATAACCTGTCCGAGAAACCCAAATGCAGCTGAACAACAGCTGTTATTGATTTAAAATATTTTACTGTTTTTATGTTAAACTAAAACTAAAACTGTGTCTGAAACCAACATGAAGACGCAACTTCCTCACATTGTCTCTAAAGAAGCTCCTAATCTCTGTTGTACAAATAATTTTCTACAAAGCATTTGAACTCTGGAGAGGCAGCTGCAAAATGTCTTCCCTTCTTATGCCATTCAGCGATAATACTCGTATTACATCACATCATGGGACATGTAGCTGTTGTCACGTTATTAGCGATATCAGCCATCCTTTCAGGGGAAGTGGTCAGAGAAAGAGATTTGTGGGATTTAGAGATGCAACTAAACTCCCTCGGCTTGTTGTCTTTGGATAAAGCTTTATCTGGAGTGTTGAAACTGTGTATAATATGCTTGTGTGTTTATGTTCGTCACACTAAGCATGTGTCTGAGACTTTTGGCATGTTGTTTGTATCTTCATCTGCATGCTTTCGCCACAAGATTGTTGCTAAGGCTTGGGTTTGTATCCAGAGTTCATTAGTGTGCTAATATTTACTGTGTGTGTTTGGACTGTACAGATGCAGCATGTATGTCAAAACTTTGCTAGTTGTGTGTATAATGCTGAGCATTACAGTTTTCCAGGGCCTTAAATGATTATACAGAGTTTTCTTTAATCAAATATCAATGTATCTCTCTTCTACTCTGCCCTGTCTGAACCTCTGAGCTGGTTTGGTAGCATCTGTCCACTTCAATTCAATTTTCTTTTGCCATTGTCCTGATTGTTGAGAGAGCGTTTTGATTTTGGAGTGCGGATTAAGGAAATTACAAAGCTAGAGTGTTGACATTACGTACAGCTGGATCTGTAAGAAAAATACAAATGGTCTATTTGAAACTTAATTTAAACCAAAATCAAAGTGGACATTTCTCCTGTGAGGCAAATCGTTTAGTGTTGTCTGTATTATCAAATTGCCTTGTCATTACTAGTAGCTGATGTTTCTCAGTGCTTCAGAAGTTTTTTTAACTGAAGTTTAGGAAATAGAATAAATAGAAACTAATAAAAAGACAAAAAAAAAATCAATGTTTAAAAACTATTCATTGATTCACATCATTGTCATAAAGTGCTAATGCTGCGCTGTAAGTAATACGGGCTTACAGATCATTTTAAATAAAGATTTCTGTGCTTCCACTAGGGGTGCGAATCTTTCAGTGTCTGGCGAATCGATTCGATTCCGATTTTTGGTGTCAAACGATTCGATCCAAAATCGATTTTTCGATTCAGAAAAGATTTTCGATTCAGAAACGATTTTTTTTAATTGAAATGTTCATAAATGTAGCTTCAGTTATGTAACTGACAAGCTGACAAGAATAAACAATAATGTAAACAAATAGAACATTTATTTAAAACAATAATTTTAGCTTCCTTACTGTAGATAGGAACAAATAATACAGGAGTGCATAAAATTCTGTAACTTAAATTACCAGTATTAGCTTAGTTGCTTGGATTTCT
>JARVGQ010000390.1:10199372-10219373 GCA_031762355.1 Hypsolebias martinsi | reverse complement strand
TTTACAATACGTTGACCCAATTTTTTTTTTTACTTCTTTAAACAACAACAAAGAAACAAACAAACAAAAACACTGAAGTTGGTGAAGGCTGTATTTCTAAATCTGACATATATTTTTAGAGGCTCAGTATAAAGTTATTTTGCTAGTACTATGTTTTAGAATATGTATACACTTTTGTGTTTATGTGTCCAGTGACACATAAGGGATTGTGGGGGATTCACTGAAAAACGGCTTATATCTTTAATGGGATTTTAGTCACTTTCAGTGATGTAGATTTTGAGAACTAGACGGGGAAAAAAAATCTGTTTTTTTATCATTATTATTTAAAATGGCCCAGTAAAATTAACTTATGGTCACAACAGTGACAAGTTCAAAAGTAAATGGTCTGTGCTTCTGATTGATATAAAATGGGTGATTTTGTGTGTGGTTGTTTGTTTTACATCAGTACACAAAGATATGAATTTAGTACTTTTCCAAAACTGGGAAACAGACTTTATGAAAAGTGGAGAGTTATTTGGTTACTACTGTACTTTGTATTTGAATGTTCTTTCAGTCAGTTCCATGTGCTGCTTACAGTAAAACATAAAGTCATATAGTTTTTAAAAAGGTTTGTCTTATAAAGATGGTTGTTTGTTTGTTTTATTTAGTGACAAAAATGTTATTGGGAGCTTACACACAGGCCTTTCTCAGTGCAGACTCTAATATGAAATAATACAAATGTAAAATATGTGTCAATGTAGGCTGCATAGTCTTAAGAGAAAGATCTGCCTTTCTGCACGTTCTATCAAACAATAGGACCAGAATGTATTTCTTGTTCATTTACCCCTGTGCAAAGGGGTAAATGAACTCAAGTTGGGTGTGAACCGGGCCAGCTGGGTAGAATCACTTTTTATTTAAATATATGTAACTATACAGCAAGCACCCCCCCAAAAAAAATAAAAAAAAATAAATAAACATACATATACTTGTGTACTGTACTGCAATTTTGTTTTACACTTCTTGCAAACAACCGTTCTCTTGTTAAGCTCTGTCTTCCCCCAGAACACTGAAGGATCTGAAATTATTTTTAAAGACGAAGGAGCAAGTTGAATCGTGCTGTCTCCCTCCTCCCTCCTTGCTAGCAGGCTCCATTCAGATAAAGGGAGCTGGCTAACTAGCTTGCTGTACGGTGGCCTACACGGCCAAAATTCTACGGCGGCCGAACGGACACATAATGCAATATGCAGTACGCTCAGGAGTTCTTTGTTTTATGTGCTTTTGCCCCAAATCACTTAAAAAAACAAGTCAAATCTAAGTATGAAACACAGTAAGTTCTAAGTTTAATTTCATAAATGAAGCTACACTTCCTGCATTCACTTCAAAATAAAGGTCTAAAAATCAGTTTTGGGGTGGATGGGGTTCGCGGTAAATGTGAAATTAGGAACAGCCAAACCTCTTTATGTAATAAGAGGAAATTAGGCACAAGGTGTTTGAAACAAAATGGATGCCTCACAGCTAAAACAAAAATAATTGGTGGTTAGTGATAGTATTTTGTGAAACCCAAATGTAAAACCTTTTCTGATACGGACGTTAAAAAACACCTTATTATACTTCTAATGACAGACATAACCAACTAATGTCTTTAAAGCAAGAAAGCTTTCAGCGGATTAAATAGATGGTCATCAGCACATACCTGGTTTACCATTATCTGCACACCGAACCTAATATCTGATATTTGGTCGTACATAGCTTTATTCAGTGTCAAAGAGGCTGCGAAAGTCCCTGTGATGTGGAAGCTGTGGTCACAAAGATGTAAACGAACTCCGAAGACAACCCTTTACACATAGGGTTTTGTTTTTCTCCACACCTGGATGCTGCCTGTAAATGACCTTGCTGAGTTCGCCAGTTTCTTCAGGAAAACGCCAAATGTTTGTTTAAATGACTGTTTGGCAGCATGTAGCCAGTCAGTGGAGTTTACAAGCTCATATTTAACTGCTGTTGGCATCTCATATGGGGGAATTTCCTTCTCATTTGACACTTCATTTCGCAAACCAATTTTGAAAATTGACAGGAAGAGTGCTGAGGCAGTGTTTGGGGAAGGAAAAAAAAACTGTTAAACTTTATCATCTTTTTTTAATGACTTTTAATAGTCAGCTGAGAGGTTTTATTGTGAAAATCTTTAGTATTTTTACACTGAAGACTTCCCGCCGTGGCTGCCTTGTAACCAAAGAAGAATTTCCAAACTTTTCGCATCAGCTTGATGGTTTAAATTTTTGTTTTGTGTGCTTTCAGACAACAATTTATTTTCTCCTTGCCCTTGTGTCCATCCAGAAATCCCCTGATACTGACGGGCGTCCCTCCCCCTTTTTATCCTTACTCGTTGTAACTTCCAAAAATTACGAGGTTGATCCTCCAAGATCAAGGGAATGGCGTGCGTGTGTGTATGCGTGTGTGCATATAAAATTCTAGGATCTTGCCACTTCCTTGTTTCCCATTGTGCTGCCGTGTTGACAGGGGGGTTGTTCAGCCTTCCTCTAGTCTCTCGGTAAACAATGGCGGCAACACAGGCTGAGGCCTCCCTAATCCCGCCTTTACAGACCCAGGGGCTGGGATGAGCTGCTCTGGGGCCTCCCTGCCCCTGACTGCCAATGATAAGGACCCCAAGCACTTGGATTTAAAAGGTCTGAAAGAAAATCAGCTTTCACTAGAAGGCAAAGATTGCTGGGACCTTTTTTTTTTTTTTTTTTTTTTTTTTACATGAACACTTCCTATTTCTAAAAAGTAATTTTCACATTTTCTCCCATTCAGATTATCGCTGTAGAAGTTCCTTAAAGAGACTGATGTAGTTTGCAATATACGTAGGCACTTCTGGGTGTAAGATCTGGCAAAATTTCAATTAGTCTTTGTTGTAATGTATGTAAGTGTGAGATTATGGTTTCAAAAAGTCTTTAGAGTTTGCAATGACATGTGGCTGATGGCAAACAGGAGTAAATGTTTCCTTCTGTAAGAGTTTAATCACTTGCAGAAAGAAGAAAATAATGTATTGAAACGAGATTGATTGTGTTATTCCTTCTCTGTGTGTGTTTTGTCATTTAGCAAAATATCTAATGAACCGATCGACAACAAAAAACTAATGGAATCTATCTACTCCATTCAGGATGGCCACAAAACCTTTTGGCTACAACTCAGTCATTTTTACAAATACGGAGCTAATATTTAATGCAGTTGTTCAATTCAGTTCAGTTTATTTATAAAGCACCAAATCACAACAAAGTTGTCTCAGAGCACTTTACAGGAGCATTCACGTACATAGAAAAGCCAGTTAGTGAAGTAGTAGCTGAGAATCATGTTCATCGCATATTCTGAGTGCTAACAGGTCACTTCAACGTAAAGCCGGGGTCATAGGTTTAGTTTGGGATTTCTTGACTACCGGTAATCTATTTTCTTCAATGTTAAAAAATGTTGAGATTTTTTTTAAATAAATTCACTCAAGCAAGGTGATGCCACTTGTTCAAAAAATGTTTCACTAATACATAAACCTATTAAATGTATTGTAACACAGAAAACGATCTAGAAGATAATATTTATTGATTAAAAAAACTTTAGATGCCCACTTTTTTTTGACAAAATATGTAAATAAAAATGATGCAAATGTTCAGCTGATTTCAGGTAGATTTTTAGTCCTGCTTCAAAGAGCGAGAATGTGAGCAGAAGATCAAAATAAACGTGCGTGAAGGCTGATAAATACATTTTAAAAGAGGGAGAGCTAAAGAAGTAAAGATAGTTATTGAGGGAGGGGAAAAGGAGGGAGGAAGATTAAAATACAAATGACCATGTGAGCCTCTTCATCGCCCTGCTGGCTTTGATGTAGCGAGCTATGAAGGCACCTAAAGAGAAATCGTTGAGAAGACAGAAATGTTTAGAGGAGTATCACGAGAGGAAAAAACCCTTTGGATGGCCCCGAGGTGTTTATACCTGTAATTATTCATCCACTTATTTCTTTCCGGCACAGAGCGAAGGTGGGGCGGGGGATACGGCAGCTGTTTTGCAAAGGAAGTTTGGGTTTATTTGATTATTATCCAATTTGTTTTTTCTCTTTGCTGTATAGTGAGACCTGTTAATAAGGACAACTTAAGCACATGTATTTGCTCAGTTCTTTACACAAAGAACCTCTGAAGAGTATCAAATTAACCGTGATATTGTGCTGCAGCAAGTTTTTAAAAATAACAAGCAGGCTTGATAGCTGATTACTTCAAGTGGCATTTATTCTAACCAAGACCACATTTTCATAATTCCCCCCACGTTTCCTGTCAATAAGAAGATGCTAGAGGTCAAAAAGTGTATTTTTTTCAACCCACAAACAAGCTGTGAAAAAAACCCAAATTGCTTTTGTTCTCATCTTTGTTGTTTAACTGTGAACCATTCCTCCAATGGTCTGCAAGTCAGCATATTGGATGTACAATTTGTAAATGTTAAATTACATGCAAATCTGGTTAAATTCCGAGAATGAGTGCAGGATATTTCACTTAACAACTTTTACTGCAGAGACAAAAATAAGCCAGATATCATAATGTACAACCTGAGAGCTCCACTGATTCCTTTCACTTTGCTTTTTTTAACTCTTTAAGGTGTGTTTTGACGTTGGTTTATGGGATGGGAAATGTTCTGACGAGAGACGAGTGACGTGTTGAAAGTTGAGCCGGGGACACCTTTTGTTTCGGAAGTCTCTTTATGTTTTTGAGAGAGTGCGAAATTGACAATAAATGCGAGTGAAAGTGGGACCGTTAATCACGGCGCTCCTTCTGGCACTCGACTCTTCTGGCACTTGTTAAATAAAGAGACAACGGTGAAAAACCAAAAGAAAAGAAACCCGACGAGAGGTCAGAGGTTTGAAACAGCAGCTCCTCGCCTGGGTCTCACTGACTTCAGAAGTCTTCGTGAGGTTTATGTGTGTGGGTTTGTGTGCGTTTGCGTTTCAGGATGTTGCACCCAGGTGAGTCACTGGACTGCTGAGTGAAATCTTGCAAAGTTTCTCTTGCGTTGTTGACAGAGCGAGCTGTCCCGACCTCCCAGATGTGTGTTCTCAGCTTGCAGTTAATCAGTGACAGCGAGTGCTGTCTCTGTCAAACACCAGCAGTTTTAAAAACCTTCACATCTATCCCATTTACACTGCAGGATCATTAGATGCACAAACACAATATTATTGTTTTTAAAATAACAGAAACCCCTTCTGTTTTGTGAAGACTGTTGATTTTTGGCGAGTCCTAAAATCAACATTTAGATTTTCTGTTTACGGTGTCCAAAAGTCTTTAATTATTGGCACAGAACTATTAAACATCCTGTAGCCGGCTCACTTTAAAAGACGGCAAATATTAAAGTATACTATGCAGTAGGCCAATCATCTGCATCTAAAAACTGCCTTCTAGAGGACTGTTAAGTGGCTTTTCATTTTAGATCAGTAAAATCTAGCGTTGCTTCACTGGCATTGTTATTTTTTTTTTTTTTTACCCATTAGCTCACCAGAACGGCATGCTTTGTCAAGTCGGCCATTTGAAAAGGTTTGTGTATACACAGACCCACATCACAAACTTTGTAGGTTAGTAGGCCGCATGAATTCCTCCTCCCTCCTGTGTCCTTGGTCGGTGACGAGGACTAAGGTCAAGCAAACGCCCAAAATATGCTTGGAAACATATTTTCTTCTAAAAATGATTTATTAACATCATAAAGCTTGCTCTTGCATTTATTTTCTTGGAAAACAACTGTTCTAAAGTTTTTGAACAAGCATTTAACATACAAGACTTATTGCAACAAAAGAACAAAAATCTGTAGACCCAAATAAAAAATGTCAGGTTGCTCGAGTGATATCCAAGAGATATATAGAGAGATTTCTTTAAGAAATGACACACTTAGGGAATAAGACATTTTCCATTTCTTTTTCATTACTATCAACAATCAGAAAGTTTCACAAGAATCACAACCTCATTAACTATTCAGTTCACACTCGCATAATCATTTTGTACATTTCACAAAAAAGTTAACTTTTTTGGATTATAACAAAATCTTCAGATCTAAATCATCTGAGAATTTTCATTTCAGAGTTTCTAAAACAAATGAAGCTCATATTGCAGGCGTCCGTTTCCTTCATTTGTGCTGCAGCCTCAGCCCCACGTGGTGTGTTCTGTGTTTTGTGTGTCTACTGTTTGCAGACAGTGTGACGGCCATATGTGAACATAAATGACAATTTGCCTTATGTTCCTCCCCTTTGATCTCTCTCCTGTAAGAAAATTTACGACCTGCCTTCACTCTCCCACTTAGAGCTGACTGCGTCTTGTTTCCAGATCCAGAGTCACACCATCCTTCCAACTTGCATCTAAAACCTTTTGATTGCTGAGCTTTTGCTTCAGTTAGTAATTTGATTTTTTTTCCTGTCTCAGTGATCATTTAGCTTATAGCTAAAGATTTATGTTTTTCTTTCTCCTGAGAAGACCTTGAATGTAAAATTAAACTTTCTTGTAGCTAGAATGAGATTCCTCTGAAGGTTCAGCCTTAGAAATTAGGTGCAGAGCTCCATCATCCAGAGTAGATGCCGCTCCTCCACATCGACTCCTGTAGCTGAGGCGGTTCAGGCCTCTAATTAGGATGTGTCCTAGGGGTTTTCTGGTTAGTCCCACAGAGACGAGACCCCAAGAGAAATTACAGTACCGGTACATATCCTGTCTAACTCGAGGATGGCTTGGGTCTGGAGAGTCTTGTTTGGGTTTTGCACTTAATTTTTGAACATAATGGTGTGTTTAGGCAACCAGACATTTCAGGAGCCAGTTTTAATCAGTCAGCTTGTAGGAATAACAAGTATTGTTGGCTTAATTAGACTTTAACAGGCTTAGTGTTTATTCTGGAACCTGATCACTGACTCTCAAACGGTTACGCCAATAATTTGACAGATGGAACTGTCATCGGCAAGTTTTTTTTGCCCGCTATGAATTAACATCCTCTGTTTACTGTATATACATTAGATGTGTACGACGGATAACGTTCCCTCCTCCGGACATCAGCCGCTGACCTTTATTAACTTAACGTGCACGTTATTAAAATAGTGTTTGTAAAAATAGTCGACCAAAAGAAACTCAAATCCCATTTTCCTCCGCCCCTCTTCACTCTGTGCCCATGGCTCTGCCCAGACCAGCTGGAGCCTCTGGAGCCGCACGAAGCAAGCCCAGCACACATGGCTGTGATCTAAAACACACACACACACACACACAGAATCACACTTCCAGTCCTGCCTCGTACGATATTCAGCTGCTGTGGAAAGACAGCAGCCGACACCTTCAGATGCATGCACAAAACATGCATATTTACAAATATCGACCACAATGCTTTTGTATTAGAGTGATTTGCTCTGTTAAATATTGCCATAAATATGCACTCGAGCATATGTTTTCACTTCCTTTTTCCTCTCAGTTTAAACTGACACTAAACTTCATGTTGTCCACACGTGATGCAGCAACAAATAACAGACAAGGCCTGTGCATAAGTTAAAACATGGTTAAA
Source organism: Hypsolebias martinsi (assembly GCA_031762355.1). Classification (NCBI taxonomy): domain Eukaryota; kingdom Metazoa; phylum Chordata; class Actinopteri; order Cyprinodontiformes; family Rivulidae; genus Hypsolebias; species Hypsolebias martinsi. The sequence goes on along the minus strand of JARVGQ010000390.1, from coordinate 10,211,846 downwards.
TAAACCTACCAGGCAGGGTGGAAATTAGTCAAAGTAGTCTGAGATTTGCCACATCAGCTTGTGCACACCTCTAGTGGTCTAAACATATTTTCAATCTCTATTTTGTTTTTGTTTTTGCGGTTGTCAAAGGGTTCATTGTCCATTTTGACTACCGGAGTGTGAAGAATTGTGTAATTTAATGCTGAAAGAAAACACCAAGTGCAAATCCTTGTAGAGATTTTGAAGTAGGATATTAGAGAGCGCTCACAACCACCACTGTCCAGATGCCAAATGAGGCATTATTTTTAGACATGTGGTGCTCGTCGCTCCAGTAGAGTTCAAGTTTGTGGCGAAACAAAACCAAAAGCTGATAATCAAATAAACATACATGGTTTTTAACTTAATGTAACATTTCTTTCTACTACTTCATTATATATATTACTATTTTTTTTTTTTTTTTCAAAGTTGTTACAAAACTTCTATTAAGTTTGTGGCAACTGCACATCTTTTCCACTCGGGAACATATTTTTGCTTCTAAGCGAAGGCATTTTCTTTTCCACTAAATGGTGCATGTACAAACAGAAAATGAGATGTTACACATCTGACAGCCATGACTTTAAAACCACCTGTCTTTCCATGTTTTCATGCTGCCAGTTCCGACCCGCTAAGACACAAGACCATTGCCTTTATCCTTTGTGGGTTGCAACAGGATTTTCGTGGAGAGAATTGGTCCTGGTGCATCCATGGATACTCTTCTTCAAATCCTAGCTTGTCTCTGATTTCTTGTTGCTGCAACCCAGAGCTCACTAGACCAGCTATGTTCTCCACAAAACAAACCACTATCATTTGTTGTTCAGAATTTGAGTTGATTTAGCATTTTAAAAAAATGACCATTGTTTTAATTTGCCTGTGCAAATTATCTTATTTGATCACTGATCACAAGCTTGAATGCCATGACTGGAGTGACGTCCATTTCACTAATTCAGACCTAAAGATTGCCTAGCCAGTTGTATAATCTACATAATTTTAGGAACAGTTTTTAACAATACTAGGGTTCACTTTTTTTACTAGATGTCAAGTAGGGAAAGATGGAAAAGTAACCTGCATGGCAACGTAAAAGAAAACTGAATCATATATAGGGAAGGGAAGTCTGAGATTGTCATCACTGTATGTTCCCATACAATGACAAAATTAGTTCTCTGCATTTAACCCATCACACCTGAGATGTACCCTGGTGGAGCAGTGGGCAGCTATATAAGCGCCGGGGGAGCAATTAGGGATTGGGTGTCTTGCTCATTGGGAATGTGGGAATGGCTGGGAGTCGAGCTGCGACTTTTTGGTCCCAAGTCCATCTCGGCCCCTGAGATGTACAACATTTATTAGTAAGCATTTTTAAAGTAATTCTAGCATTTTACACTTTTGGCTTCATATAAACTCATGTTTGATTGCTATATTCCTCCCTTAATGTCGTTCATTAAAACAGAATAGAAAGGAATTCCCACCTCAACAGGTTTTCCACACCAGGAGATCATTCCTGCGTCAAATTGATTTCCTACCTTTGTTTCAGACTGTTTTGTTGGGTGTTCAGAGAATCCCATCACCGTGTCTTGTGCTCATTGGCTTTTTCCGTTGGCTTACGAAGAAAAGAGCCACGAGGCTTTAAAGTCAGGCAACGCTGACGTAGATGCGCTGATGAACACGCGACGAGGTTGTATTTTCACCGGCAGCCTTTTATTGATGGAATTAGAAGAAATGGCACAAATCCTGAGTGATTGGGTCGTGATTTTAGAGTTGGTGTAAAAGAGTGGGAAAGACTTGAGGAGGCAGCTCAATGGGAGGTACTAAAGAAGTGAAAACAAACAAACAAACAAAAAACAAGAAGCTTTAGTAATAAAGTTGATGTCATCAACAGCTTAGTGTGTAACAGGAAGTAGAACGGCTCGTAAAGCTTCAATATTCAGTGTGTTCAGACGGTGTTGTGGTAAATCAGCTTGTGTGAATGTTTATCAGGACCAAACAAAAACTAGAGCAACTGCGCTATGCACTCCACTGTGGCTGGCGTGAGTGAGCGTGTGTGTTGCTTGACAGTGTGTGGGCGTGTGTGACGGCGTAGGTGTTGCACACAGTACAGGACGTGTATGTGGGAACCACTGTATGCACACCAAGGACAGATGAAAGGGGGGGAAACGTGGGTGGGCAGGAAGTGAACAACAAAAGAATCAACATCTGATTTATCAGATGGGTACAGATTTGTCTGATCAGATGGAGGAGGAAGATGATGCAGAAGCAGGAAAAAGTGGCTGCAGAAGAAACTGAGAAATTGAAACGGAGCAAGAGAGAGAGAGTGATGGAGGGAGAGAAAGAGAACAATGACGGAAAAAGATAACTCTTGTAGCGGAAGGGAGTTAGCAGTAAACAATGAGAAGGCGGTAACCGCGCTGTGCACCTGGTACAACAAAACCACAGCCCCAGTTGACACAGACGCTGATACCTTAAGAACACCTTTAACCGTTTCACCACCGCACTCAAGGAAAAGGAACACAAATCCAGAGATAATTTGACTTTCGAATGTCACGTTCTACTTTGAACAATAGAAAGAACCGACTGTTTGAAGTAAGCATAGAAAGCAGCGGGGCTGCCATGACAAAAATATCTGAAAACCATGTTTACTGCTTCGTTTATCCTTAACGTGAGACGGCGGTGTCGCGGTTTGCACCGATATGAAGTTTGAATAAAATTCTTGAAAGGTTTTTCTTCATGAGAATTGATATTTTCTATTTTTGTTGTCTCATTTTTGAGTCAAATGTTTCCTTTAGATAATGTCAAATCTTCCACTACCTTTTTGTTTGCCTTGTATTTGTTTAAAATAAACCCTGTATTATAATAGTTTCTGAACCATACAGACTTATAGCACTCAGTCATTGTGCATGAGAGAACTTTATCCCCGTACCCGACAAAAAAATTACTATTTATATTAAAATAACATGAAAAGTTTCATATTTAACAGTGTGAGTTTTAATGCAGCGGAGCACACATAATTGCATGGCTTTAGCAGTGCTGTAATGGCATTATTTGTGTAGAAAACACAATCTTCCTCTTTGTGTGTGTGTGTGTATTGATTTGAGCTTGTGTGTTGTGGCAGATCAGTGACAGTTACAAGTGCATGACGCCCCCCCACCCATCCCCACACCCATCACCCATCCATAGAGAAAACATGTTTCACCTGAGATACAGATTATGATTTTTACACACAAAGTTTGACTTTCAGTTTTGGCTTCATTTGTTTTGGACGTCTGCTGCTCTTGGGTGACACACAGTGGTTTTCTAAGGTCATATTAGTGCTCCACACAGTTTTAAGCAAAAGGGGGCAGGTTATTTCTGCAGCTGGTCTGATTTTTATTTTATTTTGTTGCTTGATATGATAAATGTTAAGTATTAAATCTTTAAAATAGTGCTTACAGCGCAAAAGTTCCACCAGGTAGAATTATAGAGAGAAGTCTTCTCGACATGAAGCAAAAAGATTATAAATGTGCTGCCCTGATGTGATATCTATCTAATAATGAAATATTTCATGTCATTGACATTAAAACAGTTTCTTGACCATATTTTATAAGAACAAAATAAAGGCTTATAAATACTGTAATAAAATAAATCTGTTTTTTTTTTAAGTTAAAGTAAAAAAATACCTTCTAGAGGCTGAGATCACAGTGTGTGAAGTTTTCAATTAAGTTTAAAGAGAAAGAAGATGTTTTCACTCTGAAATACAAAAATTTTTAAAAGTTATTTCAAACATTGGTGTGTTTTTATGTTGTTCTTAACCTTGAGAGATTTAAAGAAAAAAAAAACTTACATTTGCTTCACGGTGACTGCATCCACTTTCATTTTCACTTAAAAAGAATATCAGCAACAGTCATACTAATTGCAGTCATTTACAGGGAAAAGTTTCACACTTTATTACACAACTTTTTGTATTTTTTTAATATATGGTTAGTCTAGATGAGTTTCTTGTGAGTTTAAGCTCATTTTATTGATGAAAACCACTATAGAGGGATTAAAAATGTTCAAGTTCTGAGCTAATTAAAAATTAAAAAAGAAAAGAAATCCAGTATAAGCAGAAGCCTCAACAAATGCCCTTAATTTTGTATAAACTAAACATCTGTTGTCATGAAACTGCAGCTGTCAGATTGTGGAACCAATTGTTTTATTTATTTCATTCAGACTGAATGGGAACAGACTGACTCTGTTTTGACAGGCAGTCAGTCAGACAAACAGTCTCCGTCAGTGATGGTTTTATGGTCCCCTTGCCTAATCATCCTCCAGACAGAAGCAGATTTACAGCAGGCACAGACACAGTCAGCCTATTGTCAGGACCCCGGAGGAGTCGTTGGCTCATCTACTGAGCTGTGGAGCAAGGCAACTCTCATTCATTTTCACGTCTTAGTCTGTTTCACATTTGCTCCTTCAGTCCATCTGCAGCACTGTCTTTGGGCTTCTTTTTAACTTAATTCGCCCGATCAAACGCAGCCGTAACTCTGACGCCATCTTGAACAAGCAGAGCATTTTGAGTAGCGTCTGGGCTCCATTTGATTCCCTGCAGAGTCGCTGTAGTTCCAGGCTGTTTGAGGGAATATTGGTTTCAGTTAGTAACTTATTAACCAAGCATCAAGTCAGTGGGATTATTTTGGACTGGTGGAAGTGAGGAACAACCTTGCTGATTATACGTATATACTCATAGGTATGTCATAAAAGAATAAAAGTTCTCAAAAAGTTGTCTTAAGAGGTTATTTACAAAAGATTAAAAAGGATTTAAGAATCTTTAGCACCAGAACAGTATTCAAGTTATTTTAAGTTTATCAAGATGCAAATGTGTGTATTTTTAATAACGGAACAGTAGATTTGTTGCATTTTTGCAAGAAAATACAGACTTTTACTCTACAAATATCAACTTTGAGAAGATGACTCTTCCTTGATTTTTCACGTTTGTACGTTATTGCAGCTAAACATTTGATTATTTCCTCTAAAATATGTTTCGTTTTTATCTTGTTCATTCTGTTGAGCAAAAGTAACCATTGTCGTTTAACTCTAAACTATTTAGCTTTTATTTTACATGCCAAACATTTGCTAAGTTTAAACACAATTTGACAGACAATGTGTAAACAAAATATACAAATGCACTGAGTTCAACATTAGTGGTCCGTTTCACTGAGAAACATAAAAATGCATTTTTCAGACATATTTGCTTAATTTTTCATTCATTCCCATTTAATAAATACACAGTAAAAAAAAAAAAGTATTGCAATATGCAAGTTAAAAAAAATTTTTTTTCAACTTTTTGTTTGCAAACTCCTAACATTTTAACATTTCTGTTTGTTTAATAGTCTAGGAAGGCCACAATATCTTGTTTGAAGTTCATCAAGAAGATCTCAACTTCCACTTTACATGTGCAAATAAATTATACTCAAAATCTTACTACACTGTGGCAAAACAGCTCTTCTCTTCTACACAGGTCTCTTAAACTGTGTGTGTGCACACACATCTTGTCTTTGTGTGTGTTTGTTGTGTACATTTAGGCAAGGTTAAGCCTGTTGTGGTTTACCATGGAAAATAAAGGCCTCCACTGTCACCTGAACAGCACAAACGCAGAGAAAGCGTCTCAGTGTGTACATCTCCTGGGTGTTGGTGGAAAGATTGCTCAACTGCATCTCCTTTTTTCCAAGTACCAGGGAGGAAAAAAGAAGTTACCAACCAATAATGGAATTTTTTTTTTAACTGCAGATAGATAAGTATAAACTAAGATAGATAAGTATAAACTACACACTCTTGAACAGGGAGGAGTTTACATATGTTACATAAAATAATAAATTTTAGCCTGAACTAGCACATTTTTTTGAAGGCCCTCTTTAAAATGTCACATCAAGTTACAAGTAATGTTTCCCTAAAGTTTAATTTGAACCACTAAAGCTACAAACATAACTGAAATCCTTGTTATTTTCATTCTACCTTTTATTTAGGCAGGTTAATCCCATTGAGCCTCGAGGACTCATTTTCAAGAGAGACCTGGTTACAAACAAAGAATGATGACAACAACGATAGTAGACTTTCCTTGGAAAGGTTATCTTGACAAGTCTAGGTGCTGAAGTTCAAACAAACTAAACAAATTTCTGATAAAAATCTGATAATTATATTATTGTATTATATTGTTACTGCTTAGCCTGTGTCTTAGGTCCTTGTATATTGTTTCTTTTTTTTTTTTTTATACTTTTTTATTTTTGCTATTTTGGGGTGTAAATGGGACCTTGAGTACACAGTTTGGTTCCACCTCATGTACCACATGTGATGTGGATGACTGTAAAGAACCTTGCACCTTGATGATTGTTTTACAACAACTCAGACATGTTGATTGTGGATGAGACACTTCCATCATGAATCTGGACCATCAGCTCGATAAGTAATCAGATGAGAGTACGATTACATTTGGGGCATCATCAAAGTAAAAAATATGTATTTTAAGATTGTTTAGCAGACTTTGCATCTGGTGATTATTCAGCTAAAGCTTTTAATAATTACCTTTAGACTGAGTTTAATTTGAGGGAAATGACAAACACGTCTTCAGAGTTTTGAACATTTAAAATCTGGCCAACTTACTTTTTTAAGACTTAAGAGACTCCAAAACAATATCCTATCAAAAGTAATCTTTTTTTTTTTTTTTTGAGAAAAGCTGCACACGTAGTCATTCTTGCCAAAACACAAAGCCTATGATTTGACCAGCAGAGCCACATAACTAAACCAGCACCTTTTATCTCTATAAATCGTGTTTTTGTACTGTTGTTGTATTTTATCTCCGATGCCGAAAGATTGGAACTCGCAGGCCATAAGGGCTGCTGACGGTTAGCCACTTGGCTCAGATGGACTAGCGCTGAGAGGGGAGAGGCCCAGGAACAATTATGGTTTAGTCGGCGTAACAGAACTGAGCCAGGCAGCTGCTGGTTGCTCTCTGAATATGCAGCGTTTGTGTGCGTTTCTGTATGTTTATGTTTGCGCTCACTCGGGGAACGTCGAGAGGGATTGATGCTCTCACACGCAACCACATATTTACATTACAAATCACGTCTAAACAATCCAGCTCACCGCAGACGCAAACATCAAGACGATTTTATGGTCGGGCTGGACGGACAGAAATGACAGAGACACGGCAAGGAGAACGTGCAGGGGTTAGATTTGAGGACAGATGGACGAATGAGTGACAGGAATTAAACAGCTCGGTTTATAAGGGTCCTGCCAGTGTTTAAACATTTGCATTTAATGCAGATCATACATTTTAAGTCCATTGCATTCATTCATTTTTAACAGTACTGTGCAAAAGTTTAAACCACCTTTTTTATACTTTACATCCAAGGAGTCAAATATTCTTGTCATTTTCAGATGCCACCTTGATCAGTAGTTCTTTAGACTCCCTAAAGATCTTATTTTTTTAATTTACTTTGACTTATTTTGCATTTGTTCCTGATTATGTATATTTATTCAAAAACAAGGAAAGTGAAGTGAATGAAAATAAGTATTGGACCTAATAAAGTCTACCTACTGCAGATAAACATGATCAGAAAGTCATGAAATAAATCCAACAAAGGTTGGACACAGCATCATCCTTAAGCTGATCCCGGGTTAGGGTCAGGACCCCAGGATGTGTCATGGAACTCTAATCTGTAGAAATCAAATTAAACGTAAAAAGATGGCTCAAAATTCATATTTTGTCAGAATTTCTCTTTTTTTTTTAAGAATAAATACAATAAGTGAAATGGTATTATACTTGTAGTTGTTGGGGCTTTATGTGTTGTCATTCTGCCCTTTTTAAAAAGAGTTGTCAAAATTTTTTAATATTTTGGGTTACAAGCCCCATCTTTCACCTTGTTGGTGTTTTACCATTTCCTGCCCATCAAATTGTATCGTCTTTAAAAAAAATTTAATAGAATTATCTGAAGAAATGGGAACAAAATGTGCCCTTGTGACCGAATGCAGGTAAAGCAGTGTCTATCAGTCCAGTTTAAAATAGTTTCTTTGCTAATCTACGGTTGAGTCAGGTCCTCTGTATGGTTTCATCTGAGTCAGGTTGAGTCAAGGTTGAGTCAGGTCCAGAAGATCTGACTCGCCCTTGTTAGATTGATCAACCTGGTTTCCTGAGCATGCATCAGGACGTTGCTTTGCAGTTTTCTGTAATGTGTGAATAAAGTTATTCAACCGTTTGAGTTTTGGAGCCATTTCATGAGTGTGTGCTTCACAGGACAGAGTTACTGAATGTGACCTAACAAATAAAACTACCTAAAAATGCTCAGATACTGGACTAAATGAGTGAAGAAGCAGCTTAAGTCCAAAGAGAAACTTTAAAAGCCCTTCAGAGACTTTTCATGACTTGTTGCAGATTGATTCATGTTTTGTCATTATTCCAGCTGTGTACTTTTAGGGTTTACCAAAACTAATTTTAACACAAAGGTCCTTGAATAAAATGTGAGAGTTTATTTTGGGGTGATAAATACACGTTGTACCATGTTTTTTTTTTTTTTTTTTTTTTGTTCCAGCTGTTGATTGATAACAGAGTATCAGTTCTGACTGAATGCGAACTGGGCAGTTTGGCAGCAGTTCTGTGAAACGCAGCTGAATGCACACACCAAACTTTCTATAAAAATACACATAGATTAACATGAACATGGACAAGTGGTGCAAACACATATTTATTTGGAGAAATTGTGCACGCACACACACAAAAATGAGGATTGGTGACCGGCGGTCTCTGTGGTGCTGCTGCGCAGCGAGGTCTCCTGGGTCCCTGCATGCAACTCTGTGGTGAAATGCACCAGCGCTGGCTCTCGCAGGCCTCTGGAAAAGCTCCATGTGTGGTCAGCTGGATGGTAGCGCCCTCGCTTCACGCTCCCAACATGACTCCAGTGGAACGCTGCTACATCCAAATCACACAGAAAACCAGGGAAGATATTTATTTTTCTGCAAGTTTGCAAGCATTGACAAAATTGCAGATATTTAGTTTGAACCTATGATTGCGAGAAACATTTCCCAAGTTTGTGCACAATCTGTCGATGCATCTTGGAAGAAGGCTCACACTACCCCAAGTTAAGTCAGTCTCACAGAGCAAAACAGAGTCTGCACAGTCAGAACCTGGTGCAGAATGCATCTCTTCTCTCCAGCACGTCTTTGAGTTCCTAGAGATAAAAGCTGCTGGCAACATCAAATCAATAGGCCCATCAATGGTAACATCTCCAGAAGATTAAAGAGAAACTCACTTAGAGGCAGCAAGGGAAGGTGGGCTGCTAATACGCTACAAGACCTGGCCAATGGAAAGGGATTTAATTGATGTGTAGTGGGGCGATGGATGAAAAGGTGAAAGCTGATGATGCTATACTTCGGCAGTGTGTGTCAGAGTTCTTCTTGGAGACTTTTTATTTTTATTCCTCCATTAGTGGTTGTATTTGTTCATATATACATCCTATATACCATCTAAGATATTTTTTCACCCATTCTTGCACATGCATTCTGCTAATGTACATCTGCACATTCATGATTGTACTTGTATCTTTGTAGATTTTTTTCTTTCAACTTTCATTAGGCTGTTCATCTGCCTTTCAGATTCTCTGTTTGATCCTTGACAAGGCATAAAATTCATGGAAAAACATCATTATCCCGTCGTTTCCAGGGTGACACGGGTCTGCAGAAATTTATCTGAATATAATTACTTTACACTAAGTTTTGCAAGTCAGAATTAGCTGGTTCACTTGATTCAGTGGGTTTACTGGGGGGCTCAACAATGAATTTTACTGATATTAATTTAATAAAAGTTATTGTTTTGTAATAGATCTGTGAAATCGACTCAGGTTTTGCTGTTTTTGAGTTGGTTAAAGTTGACTAGCTGTGGGATCCACCTTAAATGGATCAACTGGTACATTCAAAAGTTGCATACTGAAAGCTTCGTCAAAATCCATCCTTTGGTTCAAGACATATTTTATTAACATTTACACACAGCAAAAACATTATGGTTGGCCTTTTGGCAGTGGGTGATACATTTGTTTTCTGCAGTTATTTGCTAAACTAAATAATTGGTAAACTGAAAGTCTGCACCAAAAATCTTCCATCTGATATTGATAAGTTGTCCTCAGTTCTTTTCAGAACTCGACAGAATCCTCGTCCAAGAAGTGAAACACGATGAAACCCGACGTGCATCATTTCCCCCCCTCCGCTCTATGGAGTAAAGGCCTGTAAATGAGAGCAGCATGTGTTCAGGAATACAGTTAGGGAATGTAAGTAATCTTTCATAGTGAGGAGGAGACCACAGGATGGAGCCTGCACTGATCTGGTCTGTGTGGTTTTGGGCCCGGGTTTGTACGCTCTCTATCTGAAGCCACATCAGAGACCTGACCCATGTGTAATGTGATCTGGATAGGCAGAGAAGGGTTCCCTCCTCCCACATTGGACTCAAAAGGACCGCCGCTGAGGTGAAGTGCCGGGACGGGTGGTCAGTGATGTAAGACGGCTCACAGTGACGAGCAATTATAGCTGCAGGGAGGGTCGACTTTTAAAACACGCCATTTTCTGCCACCGTGACATTGTTTTCTGTACTATTTTTGTTTTAACATATCATCAGTCCTTCTAACTCTTTACATTTCTTCTGCTGCTTTGTCCTTTTTTTGTTTTGACTTGCTAAACAGTGAGCTCAGCATAAAGTACCAGTCCTTTCACAAACATCACCACTGCGCCAACAACGTTAAATCCCACTGCAAAGCTGTAATTCCCTGAAAACAAGCACTTACTCTGGGATATAAAACTTTAGATTTTTTTTTTTCTTTTACGAAAAGCTAACTATGTAAAGGATGACCTTATCTTCAAGAAGAGACTCAAAAATCAATCATTATGTAACTTTTTACCTTCATAATTTAAATTAACGTTAAATGAAAAGGACCTTAAGCAAATGTTTTGTCTAGCAAGTTTGTAGCCAGTGAATTTATTTGATTTAATTTTTTTCGTTTGTTTGTTTGGAAGAGTTTTGCCCATATTTTCCTCCTCAAGGGTTCCAGTTCCTAGATTTTTGTGTTTTTGGCTCATGTCTTTTCACATATGATGCTTCTGTGTCGTCTGCTGCTAAAATCTTTTATTTATTATTTGAGGTGTTTTGTTCCCCCTTCTCTCCAACTTTGACATGTTCTCTGCTACACAAGCATGTCAACATACACAGTCATTTTAATGTCATTTTTTTCATTCTGTTGGAATTTTCTATTTCATTCAGCACCTTTTACCAAATGTGACCAAATGATTAAATGATTTAAATTGAAATTCTTTGTTAAAAACAAAATACATTAGACTTGGGAAAATGTTCATTTGCAAAACTCAGAATCAAATTTTCTTTGGTGAGAAATTAGAAAAGATACAGTAGTTGTCTTTTGATGATCATAACTGTGCAGGTATATCTCATTATGAAGTCTTCTTGAAGGTTATTTTTGCAGTCAGAAAACGAGTTTGATCTGCCTTTCTCTAAAGTTTATTAGCAGTAATGAGTGTGAACAAGTTAAATGAGTTAAATACTTTAATTAGGCGTTACCCTACGAGTTAATTAACATAAAAAGATTGCAGATTATGCAAGGTCTCAAAATGTAATCAAAATTTGCCTATAAAATAACATAAATGTTTGTTTTGTTAGGAGCTCAGTTTTAAAACATTATTTTATGCTTTATGCCAATAAATGACAACTCGTTTTTTGATGTCCTTTATAGGACTCAAAACTCCTGATCTTAGCAAAGGTTAACAAGCTGCCATAGATTCAGTTCTTTTTTATATTTTGTCAAATATATTTTTCTGATATTCTTAGTTTTTTTTTTTTTTTTTCAACGCCTGCCTTTTTGTAAAATTTCACTCGTCCTCTTCCTTTTCTCTCATCCCTCATTCTTTTTAGTTTTTGGCATTTTTACTCTGGTTCTTGAACAAACAAACAAGCGGCGGGTGACTCGTGTGTCCTCTATAATTCAAGCCAGCCAAACTACTGCAAGAGTGCTTGCCAAACACGTGAAATACGTTTCTCAGAGAGGGCGTCATACAGAGAGAAAAATGTAAAAAAAAAAAAGAAGTTTTACCATCGTGGTTTAGATCGAATAGCTTTCCAGCATCAAACTGGGAGATTAAAGCACCACAGACTGGTTTTTGTAGGAAAAAGAAAAAAGAAAAGGCCAAGATTAGATGAATCTACTGAAACTGCATTTCCTGCGAAAATTCTGTTTGAATGCTTATTGCTGAATAACTTACTAAAAACTGCTGAAATTGGCTAAAAAACATGCTGAAATGTAGCTGAGATGGAAGAACAAGCCTAAGTTAGCAGAGGAAAGCAGAAGGATCACCTATTTGCTGAATTAGGTTTAAGTAAACGGAAATGAGCACAACAATTAGGAAATTGTAAAAAATAAGCTGAAATTACCAAAAAAAAAAAAAAAAAAAAGAGCTGAAGGG
>JARVGQ010000390.1:10122798-10136164 GCA_031762355.1 Hypsolebias martinsi | reverse complement strand
TATATATTCTCTTATCTACACTTTAACAAGAATTTTTGGAGCAATGTCAAGTTTGTTCCCCTGCCTTGCGTCACTTTGTTGTTGGTGGCTGCTCTAAATAGAGGCTTTTTTTTTTTTTTACCAGTATTTGCCCAAACTTCTCCTTTTTCATTTTCTCTACTCATGTGCGGTACCAAACACAGGTTTGTGGTAGTGGTGGTGTGGTGCAGAGGCCATCTTACCCATCTAAACTGAAGCCATCATCAGCCACTCTCCCATACCTCTACATTTTAACTACATCCCCCACCCCACACCACATTTTCTTGCCTGATGTGGCCCTAGACAGGATTTCATCTCACTCAACTGGTACACTCACCGTCTAAAGTGTCAAACAAGGTCATTTTAAAAGCCTCTGGGCCCACTGCAAGCTATCCACCATGCTTACCACTCAATTATCTTCTTGTCCCGTTTCCCTCTCTAAAGCTTCCTCTGAAAGCAATGTGGTGGGTCAGCCTTGGTTTCAGATTCCCTTAGTCCTCATAACCAAAACAAACACAGCAAACACTTGAGATGCATGGCAAAGATTTGGCATTGTTTTTAAGAAGTAGAGTTTGTGATGCTATAAAGTGCTTGTGAAGCATTTAAATCAAGTTTTCTTTTCACAATATTCAGCCATCTTTGGGTGGTCATTAGTGTTGATAGAGATCGGCCTAATTTAAGTTTGTAGTCAGTCAGAAACAAATAACATGTCATCATCTTCCAGTGTTTGCCCAAAACACCTTTGGAGACGGCAAGGCTTGAAAAAGTTTGTGGACTCTAAGAACCGCAGGAAATGTGCAGAGACAAATGCCTGCGATCTCTGAAACCATCCCCTCCCCTCCTCAGTTCCTTACTGGCAGCGAATTTGGGACCAGGGAGCTTGAGAAAGGTCAAAGGTGAGGGAGAAAAAAGCACAGATGACTCTCAGATGGATTAGCACTGAGTTATTCAGGCTCCCCCACACAATCACAGCACCTAAGAGGTCATATTCATTTGACATCTAAAATCAGTCTTCTTCATTAATTTCAACCAGCCACAGAGATAATCAAGAAGCATTAGAAATATTTTTTTTGAAACAGGTCATTTTCAGACACTTTTGCTTATCAACTTGCATTCAATTTAGAAATGTAATGTGTGAGTCATGTATAAACTGTTTGCATTAATAGTATGCACAACCAACTGCTACTACATGAATGAAAGTTTGTTGATTTTTTTTAAATTGTCAAGATATTATTATATCAGAACATTATTGGAGCATGGATTCCTCGGTAAATTATATTTCTTTAAAAGAAGGTGGGAAAGCCATCATTAATCTTGCATGCACACAAACATGAAGTTGGGTGGCTTAGCTTTGAACTTAAACTAACAGCAATCCATCATCTTGAGTATATCTCACTCTTCCAGGAAAAGGACATGATAAGACACAAGGCTGCTTATCAAAATCCAAACACTGTACTCCTTTGTATCTTTAAAAAATGACCATAAACAAAACTTCAACAGGCATTGTTGGAATTTTATCAAATGTAGGAAGACAAATTGCCTAAATAGTACTCTGTGTAAAACAGAGCTTTAAGAATTCATATTTTGCTGTTTCGCTTATCTGTTTCATTTGTTTGTTTGTTTTTAAGCTCATTTGAAACGTCTTTTTAATTGTCATCTGACATGTTTTAGATTCTTCTTTTAAATTATTTTAAATTCTTAAATTACATTTTTAAAATTAAATTTAATTCTTCTTTTAAATTATAAATAAAGGTTTAATGAAAATTATTTGCCAGATGACGGCACCATAATATTTGCAGTAAGCTCTGTTAGTCTGGAAATACATTTATGGAATCTAGTAATGGTCAATCAGGACATCTTAACAGTTATTTTATTTTTATTTTTGTTGCGTGTGTATGTGTGTGTGGAAAGACGTTTCTCCCTCGTTCCAGAGGACTTCATCAGTCTGAGGAGTTGCAAGTAAATTGTTATCCCATTAAACAGATTTTCAATGTTTTCTGGTAATTGTTTATTTTTGACTTTGTAAAGAATAAGAGCTCTCAGTAGTTTCACTATATATAGTATATCTATATATACAGGTAGTCCTCGGTTTACGGCCGAGTTCCGTTCTAACGGCCCGGCTGTATACCGATTTAGCCTTAAACCGAAACAGAAAGCACATGGCAGCCGTAACGTCTTTTTAAACACGTTTTTTTCAATGTAAAACAACAACAACGTACTTAGAACGCCGTTTTAATATGATTCCAAGCAGTTAGCTAACACAATACCCTAAAAAAAATATATATATATATAAAATGCTGCATAAAAAGTCAACGTGAGGTGTGATGACGTCACTGGGGCAGATGCTGTAAACGCGAAACGGCTGGTAACCGAGTCGGCTGTAAACCGAGGACTACCTGTATGCCAAATGTATCAAGCAGTGAAGGGTTCACACTGTTGCCTTCCTGTTTGTGTGCTTGTATGTCATCGCCCAGGATGACATTTGCACACAATGGGTTGTTAGAAACTGATATTTGTTACTGCCTTAGTCGCGAAGATGACGTCCAAAATATCGGGTTCCAAACAAGTCCATTACTCCTTCTAGAAATCCCCTTCTCCAATTTCAATTTATATTTAAACAGGCACCCTCTTTGAAAAACAAAACTGGTATCCAATGTTGAATCCACTGCATCATATACAAGCCATATATAAAACTGGCTAAACCACTGTCATGACAAATTCAATGTAAATTAATGTGCATCTGCTTGACATCACATTTTCTTTCACTCTAGTTTTATTTTATTCACAATCCCTCTGGTGTACTTAATAATTTTGATTAAAATAATAATAATAATAATAATCCTGATTATTGTCAGCAGTGCCAGGTACAACAGGTCACCTCAGTTGTTCCACAGAACCAGTATCCTTCTTAAAATGAGATTTTAGGATGATGTAACCTGACAATACAATCATAATTAGGCAGAAAGTGATAAAAACACCACTCAGGGGATTAAGCTCTAATCAAATATTAAGTAAACCTGGATGAGTTGAGCCAGTGGGACATGCTGCTTCAGTGTGAGCTAAAACCATGGCCACAGTGTGTGAGGGAACAGTTTATCACAGCCCAAAGCGATGATGCCAGGCGTGGATAAAAATGACAGCAGTTGTTACGTAAACACCTCAACCAAAGTTCGCACGTTCAGAACACACCTGCCACAAAAACGCTGCCCAGGTTCCAGGTACAGCCAAGACGTCACCGAGTCGACAGACTGCTCAGCCCAGTGTCGAAGTCAGCATTTTTCCCACTGCTGTACAGTAATCCTGTGTCTCCAACGTGCAAATTACAAATTGCACTTGAAGGATGATTTCACACAGGATTTTTATGGTGGCTATAAGGTGAACTATCACCAGTGTAGAGACAAACGTCAGCAGACGAACGATGGCAAACTGCTTTGTCAGCAATTCTTACTACGACACAATCAGGCCTTATGGAAGATGCATTTAAAGTTCATTTTGAGTGAATCATCTCATCTAATGAGATGTTATTGAACTCGGAATGAATTTCAGCAGAATCAGTTCAGACGAGTGAAAACAAGCAATCCTTCAAACTGCTTCGATAACGGATTCGTTCTGCCGAGTGAAACAATGACGACACAAACGAGGCTCGACAGCCTGGAACTGCTACTGTTGCACTAAATTACTGTTTTCTTTTCTGACCTCTAAAGAACGTCTGTAAATAATAGTTGATGTTATCAGAGCATGACTGTCATCGGTAGTGACTTTGAAACGTCTGACTCAAATACATTTCCAGGGATAAACACGATGCTAACGGTGTTAGCTTTTCTATTAGCGTTTTCAAAGTTAAGTTAGCATCTATGCTAATCGTTGGTCAGCAGCTTGGTAATATGCTTTTTGACAGATGTTATTGTGTATTCTTTATTAAGCATAAAAACATAACCCAGTCATTTTCAAGTTTCAAGATAATGAAAATGCATCAATATTAGTTTTATAATCACATCACATCTCTCTGAATTACAATCAAGTCAAACCGTCAGGTGCTGAAATATTCCCCATCTTAGTCATCATGACACCAAAGAGGAACTAAAATCTGATTTATTTTCTAAATAATTATGGTAATAAATTTGTAACTAAATGTACTTTATCCACTTTTACCCTCACTGCAATTGAAAATAATTTAGTTAACATAAGACTGATCAAAGCCAATATGGAGGGTTTGTATTCAACCGTTATGAGAGGAGATAAACAAATCTGGGTTATGACAAAAAAGTCATAGCTGCATAAGATGGTTGGTTGAATATTAAAGGGGAAGCAGGGTTTCCAGAAGGACAAGCCTGTCTGTACAAAACAGTCTTTCTGCACTTTATGTCATTTTATTTTTATAAGTGAACATGAGCGATATAATTACTAAAAAATCTGCATCTACTAGAATACAACTCACTTAAACGAATTATTAAAAAACTGACTGGACTGCACTGTTCTGCAAACAAACTACTGGTACATTTGTAAAATACAGCTATCAATTATTACCATAATTACAGAAAAATCTTTTTTTAAAGGTTCTTTCCTCTTAACAAGCTAGTCACCAGCTGAAACCAACTCTGCGACATTCAGGTTCTTTTCTGGAGCGAGAACAGATTACACAGCACATCTCGTTTCTTCACGCCCACACGCATCCCAAAACAGAGACGACTGCTCTGAGTCACAACGAACAGTGTTGTCCTCAGTCACACGCCCTGATCCCCTTAGCAACAAAAGGCCTTCAATGTGTTAGTGATGCAACGCACAATCAATCATTTCCTCTGCTATTTTTAAATCAAGGAGGATGTTGTGTGGGTGTGTTGTGCTGAAAATATGAAGGTGCATAGGAGGAGAATGAATAGATGTTGACATCTGTTGCAGCTGAGCTCATATGAATCAAGTTTTTATTTTCTTTACTGTTCGATACTTTGCTCAGCTGCTGAGAAAACAGGAGGCAGAGAAAATGTTTCTGCATTTATGTTGTTTTATCTAAAGTCAAACAGCTGTTGTTAAAGTCAGTCGGTAACATGGCAAAGCTTTTCAACAAACCAAACTGTGAAATCAAAAATCATCATCTCCAGTGACGACGTTTCTTTAGAACGATGTGGCTAAACGTAGTGGAAAGCACTAACTGAATGCAAGCAGCACAAAAAGCAGCTGTCTCATACTAAACGCTTGACCCACAGTGCAACAGCTGAGAACTACCGTATGTTGAAAACTAGTGAAACTAGCCATTTCAGTTGATCTATAAAATAAAAACGTTAAGATTAATGAGCCACCTGAGGTTAACTTTAACCTTTAGCTACTTAAAAATTTAAAACAGCATCTGTCCAACTTTTTTCCTCTCTAAAAAACATATTTGGGGTACATTTGATTTTTTTTTTTATAGTAGTAAAAAAAACACTAGAAGCTAGCAAGAGGTAACAACATTTTTTTGAACTCTGACATCAACTTTCAAGACAAAGATGCAAGGTTTGTTGACATCATTCCAAACTGCAACTTTAGAGGGTTGGGAGGTGGTGGGGTGTCTATATTAATGCAAACCAGGACAAACAACCAGCACAATGCAAAACAAGAGCAGCCGTTTTGTAAAAAAGTCATCCTCACAAATTATTACATAAGCAACCAAGAGGCTAAATAAAGGTAATAAGTTTTTTTTTATTTTTTTTAAAAGGCAACCCCATTCACTAGCTGTGACAAATTAAGAAAAAATATAGATACAAATTATACAATAAATCCTCCATTTATTGTGGAACCTTTTAATGGACCGTTACAGGAATGTTTGATTGTAAAAGCCTGTATTTGTAGAGGCTTATAATTTGTTTAATGAATTAAAGTGTGATTTCATTCATTTTCTTTACCCGCTTCTCCTTTCTGGGTCACAAGAGTTCTCCAGCAGTCACTGTGGGAGAGGCGGGGTGCACCATGGAGGTCACAAGTCCGTCACGGGGTCAAACGAGACAAAAACATTCACTCTCTCACTCACACCTAGGGACAATATAGAGTTACCAATCAGCCTAGCATCTCTGTTTTTGGTCTGTGAGAGGAGACTGGGGTACCTGGAGGAAAGCCACACCTGCACAGGTACATGTAAACTCGACTCAGAAAAGCCTCAGCCCAGGAAGCAAACCTGCAACCTTCTCACTGAGGGCAACTTGACTTCCTGAAATGTTTCTAGTCTTCTCAAACCTTTGAAAAGGTCAAAATGACTTAAAATCATAATTCCCCCCAGATGACAACATTGTGCTGTAGGCACAAATTTTCAACTTAACCAGAAATTAATCAGCGTAAATGTGGTAATAAAACATTTTTGCTAACATCCAGTCAGCAAAAAATACAGGCAATATTTTAACCAAATATTGACGGGATTCATACATGTTCCTTTACAAAAGTCCAGACTTTTTCCATATTCAAGTTTCCATTATTTTTTCTCCCTGGGTCTTTTTCTTTTGTACATTTAAATTTTATAGTAAATTGCTGCTCTAAACTGAACAACACAGACAAAATTAGTACACATAAAGGAAAAAAAAAGCAGAGAATACCACTTATGAGAAACAACCTGTTGTGTATGCTTTAGGGCTGGGCAAAGTTGTGGTTGCCAAATAAACAGATGGAAAAATATTTGCTAATTTTCACACATCCTATTTGACTCAGACACACTGCAGGTATGCGCCGAGCTATTTTTAGTAAGTGGAAACCCCAGACACTGTAACTGTGACTGACTAATGTTAAACTTGACGCTGGATGTGGAAGATGAGACAAAAGCTGGCAACTTCATGGTGACCGTGTCCATCTTTTATACAGAGAAGCTCTCTGATTGGCTGAATAAATTATGTTTTAAAAACCAGGTCTGACGTTTTAGAAAAATGAGCAGGGACTAAAGACCAAAAATAGCTTTTTTTTTTCAGTACTGTGATTTATTTATCAATTTATTTATTCAGACCTAAAACTAAATACAAGAGGAAATGCCACAGTTCGTTACACTGTACTGCGTAGGGACCCTGCATTTCTCCCTGGAGATGTCACTTGCATAACAGCTAACTAAAGACTCAGTTATTAAAATAGACAATGGTGTTTTTTATATACAGTATACATAAAATGAGAGATACTGCTAATCTTAATAATGATGGAAGCGTAGTACGCGAGTTGAATTACCAGGCTACTAAACCTTTTATTAAGCAGAACTACAGCATGTGTTTATTTTTATTCAGCAGTTGCTATAATACAAGCTAACCGCGACTATGACAGTTAAAAAAAAAAACGCATCTCGGTGAAATCTATAGGCGCCATTTTAAAAACGTCTGGAAGGCGGCGGGGACACAAGACGTTAGCGGCAACTTGGGAAATAATTGTAATATTTATACAATTTTTAATATCTTACCTTTTCACATAGCGTCTTTACTTGTCCCTCTGACAGCTGCTTACATTCGTTGAGCTGTTCAATCCACTGATCGAGCTCTTTCGTAAACGCCTTTTCGTCCATTGTTTTTTTTCTTCTTCTTCTTTCCAGTAACTGTAGCTCCTTTTGTCGAATCGGTGCTAGTTTGTACGAAAACTATTCGTTTCCGTGTTTCTCGGAACTTACACGTCGGTTACACCTGATGACAATTACTTCTTCTAAACCGACGCATGGGTCGCGAAGATTCGACTGAATGGTAGAGGCGTCCGTCGGCGACCATTTGTCTTGTCGTCCGCCACTACATGAAGTGGTTCCGGTTAGTATCTTTCAAAATAAAAGACTCGTCTCAACTGAAACAAATTGATTTGCAACGTCAAGGATGCACTTTGAGTACAGTACTGTACGTATATGGGCTCACTCCTTTTTTTTTATAGCTTTTTATTCAAATAATATTCCTATGTATAATATAATGTGAAAAAACGTATTTGCAAAAAAAATCAAGATTTTAAGTAATGATTTGAAAGTAGTCTTGATAAGTCAAAAGTTATACTTTATGACAAATAAGGTTATCAAATTGACACATTTTATGATACATATATTAGGGTTGCTAATTTAAGATAAAACTTTTTGGTAGCAAAATATCTATCTGTTCATCCATTATCTTTCGTTTGTTCCAAAGTCAGGTCACGGGGGCAGCAGAAAGGCCTAGACATCTCTTTCCACAGCCACCTCTTCCAGCTCTTTTGGGAGGACCCCAAGGCATTCCCATGCCAACCGAGAGATGTAGTTTCTACAGCGTGTCCTGGATCTTCCCCGGGGTCTCCTCCCAGTCGAACATACCTGAAGCACCTACCTAGGTAGGCACCCCGGCAGGCTTTTTTACCAAATGCTCGTCCCACCTCAGCTGGGTTCTCTTGATGTGGAGGAGCGACAGTTCTACTCTTAGTCTTTCCCAGATAAATGAAATTCTCACCCCATCGCTAAGGGAGAGACTAGCTACCATGCGGAGGAAACACATTTCGACCGCCTGTATCCATGATGTCATTCTTTTAGTCACTACCCAGAGCTCATGGCTATAGGTGAGGGTATGACCATAGACTGACCAGTAAAAAGAGAGCTTTGCCTTACAGATCAGCTCCCTCTTCACCAAAACGGACCGGCACAGAGTCTGCAATACTGCAGATGCTGCACCAACCCGTCTGTCAATCGCACGCTCCATTCTTACCTCACGCGCGAACAAAACCCCAAGATACTTGAACTGTTCCACCTGAGGCAGAGCCTCACTCTCAACCTGAAGAGAACAGTCCAGTCTTTTCTAAATGAGGACCATGGCCTCATATTTGGAGGTGCTGATTCTCATCCCAGACGCTTCACACTCGGCTGCTACCGCTCCAGTGAGGGCTGAAGATCCTGGCACGATGATGCCAGCTGGATCACATCATCTGCAAAGAGCAGAGATGGAATCCTGAGACCACCGAATCGGATTCCCTCTGCCCCCTGGCTGCACCGAGAAACTCTGTCCATAAAAATGATGAACAGAATAAGTGACAACAGGCAGCCCTGGCAGAGTCCAACTCCCACCCTGACGTGGTCCGACTTACCATCGGCAATGCGAACCAAACACTTTTTTAGAGCTTTGTATTTAAATAATACTGTATTCCTATGTATAATATATTGTTAAAAAAAACATTAAAAAGTTTTAAAATAATGATTTAAAAATATTTAAAAATATGGCAAATAAGGTTATCAAATTCACATATTTTATGATACATATATTGGAGTTGCTAATTAAAGATTAAACTTTGTGGTAGCAAAGTAGTCCCTTATTTTTCATTTTATAGTTTTTTTATATGTAGTCTGTCACAAGTTATATATATTTGTTTATGACTTATATTTTTAAAAGTACCATATGACAGTCTTCATTATGCTTTTTTCACATTAAATGTACTGACGCGTAGACATTTAAATCATGCTTTTGTATGAAGCTTTTATTTTCTGAACAAACTATTTAACTTCCGGTTTTATTTTTGTCGCTCATGTCCGGTTGGAGACGGATGAGAGCTCTGCTGTGATTGGTTCGCTGCGCTGCTTCCTCTGCAATTTGATTGGCTTCCCAGTTGACTGTTGGGGAAAAAACAACAATTGAACAAAAAAAAAAAAAAAAAATACATTTTGAATCACACATTGAGTTAACTTCTTGTCCTGCTAATAATAAACACTCAGGTAAAAACAAAACCTTATACAAGTATTGTTTATTTTAATTTCTATCTAGAATATTCTCGATATTTTCTATCTAGAATATTCTCGAAATTTCTGGAAACAGCACACATTAAAGGGCCGGTTTGAATAATGTTAATCTCTTTTTGTGAGTTTCACTCGTTACTTTACATTTTTAGAGGCAAGAATCCAAAGTAACAGGCAACGTATTGTGACTTCAGATAGTCTTAGCTGAATTACACAAATATTGACTTAAAAAATGTAAATAAATGAAGACAACAACACAAATAGCTTAAAATCATAATACTTTTGTTTAAATTTATGACAATTATTTTTGTATTTTGTAACAACTATAGTAAAAATAAAAATAAAAACGCCAGTAAAGTTTTTTTAATTTAATTTTTAAGTTTAATTTCTGGAAATCATCTCCTGACCACTAAATTGATGTTTTGTGATCCACAGGAGCCCATCCCTAATTTTGATAACTATTAGGATAACATGTTTCAACTCATTCCACACACGACTTACTAAAACTAGAAATTTTATGACAATGTCTATAGAAACTGATTAATTAGCCTGACACTTTAAAAGGCAGTCATTTGTACAGCACCGAGGATGAGATATATGAAACAAGTTTCCAGTAGAATATAGATGCTCACTTCTAAGATTGTGAATTTCTATCCACCCGCATTCTTTTTCTAATAATCATTTTTGAGAGAAACATAGATAACCAGGAATGTGTTGCCTCAATTTCACAAAACCTCCATGTGAGATACTTCGAGAACAAAATATTATTTGGAACTTATCATATCTTAAATTGTGCATGACAAATACACTTTTTCCACAACAACAAACCATGTTATGAAACCAATCTTAGAAAGAATATAGCAATATTAATAATGATAATTATCTTGAGTATTTATAAAGAAAGCTAAAGGCTTCTACTTAGATCAGCTGCACCCTGTAAAGATTTATTTTAAAATGTGTTTCATAATTTGTGGTGCTTTGAGTTGCTTACAGACCAAAATTTCACATAATCGTTTCTTATTTGATCGTGTTTGTGTAAAAAAAAAAAAAGAGTCAAACACAACTTTTCCTTTAACTGAACAGCAGCGTTTATATCATCAGTGAATGTGCTCCACATAGAAACTAACAGTGACAAGACATCACACACATATAAAAACAAGTCAAATTAAAACATGCAAAGTGAACATTTTAATTGTAAAACGCGCTAATCACTTTGAAATTTGTAATAGTATCAAACAGGAGATGTGAAGTTTGCTGCAAACGGCAATTCTCAACTTCCTGTGACAGATTTAGCTTCTGTCAAACTGAACAAGCTCGACAGTGATGTTTTTCGAGGGAGAGGGGATAAGGACAAAACTAGGTCAAATGAGCTGGTTTTCTACTCTTATTTTTTTCTGTTGCTCCAGAAGCTACAAAATCTGTTTAGGAAGCGGAAACGTGTCGGTGTTAAACGAAATGGACATTCAACCCCTAGAATGAAGGCTTTGACAGCTATTTTACCTCCTTTTGGTTTTCTCTTTGGTCTGCAAAAGAGGCTTTTTATCAGCATAATACATAATCAAGATTTATTACGGTGGCTGAGAGTAACATCTTCAAATTGTCTCAAAATTGGTGTTTGGCAGCTTTTGTGCTTTGTTGTGTTTTACACTTTTTGTTATGCTCGTATGGCACCTTCTCCCTTTGTTTATCTGAGTATCCCATAATGCAACATACAATACAATGCTCTTGTGAAATTGTAAATAAACTTTTTTTTTCCACGTGGATTACATGGCTGGATAGTATCACGCACGTCTCTGGTGATGACAGAGTGTCCCAAAAGTTTGTTTCAAGATAGAAGGGATGGTCAGGTGGTCAGGAAAGAGGCAATAAACACAGTCAGGTAACACAATATGGAAGTTTAATCCAACGTAAGACAGACGGTGTGTCGCATTCTGACAGGATGGAGCCATGTGAGCTCTGACATGCCACTGAGGATTTACTGGGATACACGATTCTTTCATGACAATCAATCAAACAGGTTGAGCTTCAGCCTCTGTTGTAGCTCCATATAAAAAACAACCACCAGCTCCAGTTCAGCCTCTCTACATTGTTTGTACGACTTGTTCCAGACAAAAGCTCCCTTTTAAATCTAGGCAAGCACACGCAGGCCATGTGTTTTATGGCAAGCTGTCAGCAGGCTAAAGGCACAAGGTCACTTGTAGACAACACAATTACAAACATCCTTTTGTGGCAGATGAAAGGATGATGATAAATGAGTTGTTATGGAAAGTTGGGAGGTGGCTGCACCATCAGGGAAGAGAAGAGATAAAACCCTGGAGGAGGATATGGAGCCATCATGCATCTTAAAAATATCAATCACTGTAGTGCTATGTCAAACATGTTGCATATTTGTGGTGCATTGTGAAGTCTTTATTTATTTCAAAACAGAACAGAGCTGTTAGTTTATTGATGGGATTAAAACAAGAGTCCTTTTTTTATATTATTCAAATCTTAGCAGCATTTTAGCAGGTTATATGGAGGAAAATAGCTGATATGTTAAAGACTGATCTAGCATTTTCTTCTCTTTACTTTTTCTGATGAATTTTATTGACTCACATGGTGGACTAAGTAGAGACAAACAGATTTAACACAAAAAGGAAAAATGAAGAAGCAAGCAAAGGATTCGCCGTCCTTCTCTCAGTCTCTTTCCACCAATTAGCAATCAGTACTGAATCCAGGAAACCTGAAACCATGACAACAGCAGGATAACCTGCCCCCATCATCACCAATCCACAGCTCCATCTGCTGTTGACAACAAGAAAGTCCAAGATGAGGTAAAGATCCATTCAGACATGTTCTAAATATGGTGTAAATGGCGATTAAACAAGAAGATAAACAGAAACAAAAGTAACTAAAGAGATTGCAATTCTTGTGAAAATGCATTGTGAATAAAATTGCTGAAAAACTTGCTGAAAATAGGTGAAATTAGCAAAAAAAAATGCTGAAGTGTAACTGAAATGGACGAACAAGCCTAAGTTAGCAGAAGAAAGCAACAACAAAAAAGCCACACGCATTTGCTGAATTGTGTTTAAATAAGCAGAAATGAGCACAGATATTAGGAAATTAGCTGAAAAAGCTAAAATTAGCAACAACAACAAAAATAAAACAGGTGAAATTTAGCTCAAAAGGCAGAAAGAGGTTTAAATTACCAGGACAAAGCAGAAAGAGCACAGTTGTGCCCAATTAGGCTGAAAGAAGCCGAAATGAGCACCAAAAAGTGAAAATTATCAGAAAAAAGCTGAAATAAGCAAAACCAAAACAAACATAAATTACCAGAGGGAAGTGGAGCTAGGGAGCACATTTTTGCTGAATCAGCCTTAAAAAAAAGTTAAATGAGTGCCAAAAAAGAGTGGAATTAGCTGAAAAAACTAACATTAGCATAAAGCAGATAAATAGTAGCTGAAACTTACAGAAAAAAGCTGAAAGGAGCTTAACAAGCTGAAATTAGCATAAACAGCTAAATAGTATGAAATAGCTGAAACTTGCAGAAATAAGCTTAAAGGAGCATAACAAGCTGAAATTAGCAGAAAGAAGCTAGAAAAAGCACAAAAATGCTCTTTTTTTTTTCTTCTTTTTTTTTTCCTTCTTTCGGCTTCTCCCTGCGTTAGGGGTCACCACAGTGAACTAGTCGCACGAAGACTTGGCAAT
>JARVGQ010000390.1:10091983-10105654 GCA_031762355.1 Hypsolebias martinsi | reverse complement strand
TTCTCCATCCACTCCATCCTGCCTGGACTCTCTTCTTCACCTCTTTACCACATTCCCCATTTTCCTGGACAGTGGACACTGGACAGTGGACACTGGACAGTGGACCACAAGTCCTTGATGTTCCACAGCTACTACCACGACATTAGCTCGATATATTTAAAACTGTGTTTCTGTTGAACTAGTGAATTTTTAAAAGTTGATGATGAATGATTCATGTACGTCCACTGGTAACTGTGACAGTTGAGTTCAACTGCGTCTCGTAGTTCATGAGATATTTTGCTAACAGACAGAAACCACCTGTAATTGGTGGTGAACAGACGTCTTACCGAGGTACTCCCCTCGAGGCAGGAAGTGCAGGTGAGTCGTTGTGAACTCCTTGTGGCTTGGAGGAGGTTCGTAGCTCTCATCATGCGGGTCCTCGTACATCTCGTCGTCCTGACAACAAGAGCTGCTTGAACAGAAGATCTCACAGCAGAACAATCATCACATCATTCTGTTCTTACATGTTCTGAGTCAGAGGAGTGGTCGTGCTCTCTGCGGGTGTCTGCAAAGACAAACGGAACAACGAGCTGAAGAACGTCTGCTGAACAACAGTAAGTGGGTTGTGCACGTCGTCTGGTCCCTTCAGCCGTGCAGGTGTTGGAGCAGAGTCATTTCAGAGCGACGCCCCCTCCCTGAGTGAACCACGCCGCTGTGGATCAGTGAAGTGTCACCTTCACTACTGAACCATGAGCGGCACCAAAAACAGGAACATTTAGAAACAAAACCTTCTCAAACTGACAGGAAGTGAAACTCTTACAAATTAAAAGTCCTAATCTGATTAAAAGCACCTGATGAGTTCATTGTTCAAACTTGGGCTTGTTCTACAGTAAATATTAAATATTATGTATTTTTGTTAATAAGCACAGAAGCTTCTTTATTCTAAAGTTAAACTTCTGTTTGCCTCTCCTCCCACAGTTGAGGATGAAGTTGAGTAACAAAGTTCATCGTTGGACAGAAAGTGAAAACATTCATCGTAGAAGATCTAGTTCCAGTGAGTCCTGTTTGGATCTGCGGCTCAGACGCAGCAGAACCATCTGCCAAAGGTTCAACGGGTCACAGGACGTTGGACTTCATGACTGAACTGCTGATTTTACAGTCACAGCTGACCATGGAGGATCTTTACATGTTTAACAAAACAACGTTCAACAGTCCGATGTTGTCACTGACGAGTTCAACACAGTCTGATGTTGTCACTGACGAGTTCAACACAGTCTGATGACGTCACTGACGAGTTCAACACAGTCTGATGACGTCACTGACGAGTTCAACACGTTTCATGTTTGGAGAGAGATTTGTTTAACGAGCCTGAAAACAATTACAAGTGGCCCTCGTTCAGCTAGCCATTAGCCTAGCCTGGATGAAGACTTTTGCCTCTGTCTCCACATATTGTACTGGTCACGGTTGATGAAGTATTAACTACTGAAAACTGTTGGACAGGACATCCGTTCACAAATTCAGGGGTTTCTGAGCTACAGTTTGTGAAAGATCTACCATGTGCTCCTGGTCTTCATGTTCAGGTCTTACCTCTGTAGTCCCTCACGGGTACGGCTGGACAGGTTTTGGTCTTCAGTCTGTTATAAAGAAAAGACAAACTTCAGCATCATGTTCATCATGGAAGCAACGAGGGATTCGTGAACGTGTTTTCTGTTTCCCTCCAACAGACCGGTGGTGAGCGTTTAACAGAATCACAAGCTTCTCGTCGTGTTTTTAAAAACACTCGTTTCAGGAAAGGAAAGTGAGACGCAGCAGCTGCTGAGTTATTCTCGTCCGGGGCTTCGTCTGTTTTTCCAGCGGTTGTGAAAGAGGAATCTGCGTTCTCCGGCCATGCGTGGTCGAAGCCACACAGACAGTTTTACACCAGCCGACTTTTCTTAAGACAAGAGCCGAGCCTCTTACAGGACCGGTTCTACCAGAACACAGAACCAGACGGAACGTAGAACCAAAATGAGACCAACCTCCGCAGTCGGTCCAATAAGCTGCCATCGTTTTTCCTGATGTCCTGAACGATCTTCTGGAGCTGCCTGAAAAATAAACAACAGGAAGACCGTCCTGGAAGATCAACGCTGCTGTTCTAATAAAACAAACAAACAAACAACAAAACAAACAAACAATAAAACAACACACAAAACAAACAAATAACAAAACAACAAACAAAACAAACAAACAACAAAACAAACAACAAAACAACACACAAAACAAACAAATAACAAAACAAACAAACAACAAAACAAGCAAACAACAAATCAAACAAACAAAAACAACAAAACAAGCAAACAACAAATCAAACAAACAAAAACAACAAAACAAACAAACAACAAAGCAAACAAACAACAAAACAAACAAAAACAACAAACAAACAAACAAAACAAGACAACCCTGACTGAGCAGCTGCCTTCTCATTTACAGGTTTCATTGTTTCTCTGTTACTGTCAGCAAAATATCTCATGCATCAGTGGATGGATTTAATGAAACTGTCAAAGATAATTATTGGATGTGCGTCTACAGCTGTTCTGGAGTCAACTTGGTTCAAGATGGCCGCCACGGCTAACTGACCGTCTCAAACCCCAGAACCACAACAGCTCTGTGACCTCTACAGATATGGAGCTAAAGGTTGGCGTGGTAGTAGCTGAGAGTCATAGCCATCACACACTCTGAGTGATTGTTACTTAATTAAACTTCATTTAAAACTGAACGGTGGCGAGTGCGAACAGAGTTCCTTCAAGGATCAGCTGACGTTCTTTACATTTGTTTTCTCTGAAGCAAAAGAAGAAGAAGAAGAAGCCGCAGCGTTTTGTTCTGTTCCAGCTGCGTCCTCAAGGCCCACAAGGCCCTGCTTCTTACCGGATCTTGGCCGAGGCCGGAGCGGTGAGTTTGTTGAGCCGGTCCAGGTTCATGTTCACATGTTGGAGTCGTCGCGCTCAGCTCGCAGGTCGGCGACAGACGTGGAAATGAGCTGCGGCTTGGTCTCGCTAAAGGGAGGAGGAGGTGGTTCTGGTTCAACAGCTGCTCCGGTTGGAAACAAATCACTTCTCATTTCTGACCACACTTGTGAGTCACATGTTTCTCAGGGTTCTTCAGATTCACTCGTCAAGCAGAAACTGAAAGAGCTCCTCACCAGCCAGGGACAGGTGAGGAGCTGTAAACTGGACTGACACCAGCCAACATGAAATGACTCATGTCTACGTCAGGTGATGAAGGACAATGACGTCATTGTAACGCTGTCGTCTTCCTGCAGCGCTGACAGAAAGATGAAAACGTGACTTGAGGAGGAGAAACTTTAATAAAAGTGGACGACGAGCTGTTTTGGGTCGTGGTTGTGTTTTATTGATAATCTGTCAGATGATCTCATCTTCAGAGGAGAAACGTGATGGACAACAACTCTGAGCTGTAGCTGCGTCAGGTCCTACGAGGTTCTTTCACAAAGTTTCTGGTGGACAAATATTTTGAAGCTTCGTATTTAAAACTCTTATTTGTGGCTGCAGAACATCCTGCTTCCTGTCACAGGACTCATTCATTCATCTGCTCTGGACTCGGGTCTCAGGCTCAGCAGGTCCATCAGGAAGGTCCAGCCACCTCTCCCAGCTCTTCTGGGAGGACTCCCCAGACCAGCAGAGACATGGTCTCTCCAGGGTGTCCTGGGTCTTCTGTTCTGCAGCTCCTCCTCAGCTGGGGCTCGTCTCTAATGAGCCTCAGCTGTATTTAAGGATCAGAGGACCAAGTCCAGATGTTGTCCTCTGTGAGCGGACAGAGCTCCTGCTGTGCGTCTAGAAACTGAAGCTCATCGTGTTTTCCTCGTGCTCCTCACAGATGAGAGTCTGGTTCCTGTGTAACTGGAACATCTGTCACCTCTGCATCCTGGTCCGATCTGCCACCCTCCAACAGCGACCTGAGAACTTCACCTACCACTCTCCTGGAACTGGGAATCTGACCCTCCTCTCCAGACCTGAAAGTCCTGCACCCTGAGTGGTTTGAACCTTTACTGTCCAGAAGGTTGTCCACCTGAAGAACACACGTTCACCTTCTTCCTCTGCAGAAACTTCTTCTTGCCGTCAGTCTCCTGAGACTTCCTGTGTTTCCACCAACACCACTCAGAGAACATGAGGAACACAAACGTGTCAGCCTGGAGCACCTGGTCCATCCAGATGTCTGAACCTCCTCAACTGGCTCCTCTGGATGAAGAGGAGCAGGGGTTCAACTCCAGGTCTCTCCTGGAGAACTGAACTTCTCACCTGATCTCTAAGGAGAGTCCAGCCACCCTGCAGAGAGAACTCACCTAGACCTCCTGGATCCAGGGTCTGGTTCTTTCAGTCTCTACCAGAGTTCAGGACCACAGGTGAGGGTAGGAACATAGACTGAGTGGAAAACAGAGCTTCTCCTTAGAGCTCAGCTCCCTCCTCACCACAACGGACCGGCTCAGAGTCCACAATACTGCAGAAGCTGCACCAATCCGTCTGTTGACACCGCCCCCCCATTCTTCCCTCAACTTGAAGTCCTCCGGTTGAAGACGTCCATGTTTGTCTGACAGGACCTCAGCTGGTCCAGGGTCTCAGAATCAGCTGGTCCAGGACCTCAGCTGGTCCAGGACCTCAGAATCAGCTGGTCCAGGACCTCAGAATCAGCTGGTCCAGGACCTCAGAATCAGCTGGTAGTCCTGCCTCCTGAGTGGTTTTATTTTTAACGTGCTGAAGAAGACGAGTGCAGTCCTTCCTGTGTCAGAAGACGCCACCACGTTGTGTCCTGGTTGTCGGGACGGTTCGTGTTTCTGCTGAAGGCTTCGTTCAGCAACGATGGAGAAACAGGAATCTGCTGAAACGTTAGATTATTGACTCGTCAACATTTTATTCATCAGGAGCCAATGGAAAGTGTTTATTAGTCCTCGTCTTGTCCTTCACCTCTGACAGAGGAGGACGAGCGTTCTGATGTTTTTAAGAATAAAAGAACGTTTCCTGCTTCAACAGCTGCTCGATGAACTGGATCACAAGAAGAAGCAGTTTTTATCAGAGGACCACCTGCTGTTCAGTCTGAGGTCGCCCAGACGTTTGCTACATTTAAACCCAAACAAAACATCGTCACCCTTTATTAAAAAATATAAACTGTCATCGTGTGTTTATAAAGTCACTATGAAAATATGGAAAGTTTTATTTTGTAGAACTGGAGTTTTCACAAGGTACAATAATAAAAGCCTGAACTTCTTTATACTGTATAGGAATGCATATCGCCCGCCAAGATGGTCTCAGTCCAAAACTCTGGCACCAACCGAGGGTGGCGGGCGATATGCATTCGTTTGAGGATGCTGTTTTTAATTTGAACAGTTGTTACAGTTCCAGTAAATGTCAGGAAGCAGAGACATGACGGCAGGAAAAGGATGAAAAGAGTGACAGTGTAACTCACGGCTGATGGACCAGACTAAACTTGCTGATGTCGTTTTCTGTCAGGTTCTGAAAAGACACAGATCAAAACGTGTGAGCAGAAAGACGAACGTGCACAGATGTGATGTGACAGCAGGCAGCAGCGTCTCACTGAGGAAACAATTAACAACAAACAAACAAACAAACAAACAAACAAACAAACAAACAAAACAAACCTTACTGCTCTGATTACGTCTACCAGAGCCACAAAGACGCCTGAAAAGAGAAACTAACACAAAAACCAGAGCTTGTGGAACAAACAGTTATAATAAAGTGTTATTTCTGAGGATTTTACAGGCGAGGACAAAAATCTAAAACATGTTTTACTTTATTTAAGTTTTAAAACAGAAACACTCATTTTTATAGTTTGTTTGGAAAATTAAAAACAGTTCAATGTTTTAAAAGATTCTGACAGACGTGAGAATAAATACAATAAACTTAAGTTTACTGTCTACCAATGTACCCACTGTCCCTCCTCTGGACATGTCCAAACCACTGTCCCTCCTCTGGACATGTCCAAACCACTGTCCCTCCTCTGGATATGTCCAAACCACTGTTCCTCCTCTGGACATGTCCAAACCATCTCAGTCTGGCCTCTCTAACTTTATCTCCCAGTTGTTGAACCTGTGCTGTCAAAATTACAAGAAATAAAGGCTTGAAATATTTCCCTTAATGAATCTTTGCAATATGATACTTTACTTACAATGACTTGACAAAGAAAATTGAACTTTTTCACAATATTCAAATTTTGAGATGCACCTGTTTTTAAAATGCATTTGGTCTAAAATTAGAGGTGGCAGTAGCCAAAAGTCATGCACAACACATTAAAGACATTTTGCAGCATTGCATGAGAATGCATCGCCTTGTATTCAAGGAATCCAAGGACGTGAATTTATTTGTTTGGCTTTCATTCTTCAATCTCTAGCTGTGCTGTAGATGGTGTCGTATGTAAACGATAGAGGGGTTTCTGTATCTATACAAGACCAAAAGTGTGCAGATATACAGTACTTCTAAAATGTAATCTTATATATGCTTTGTGAAAATTTTGAGTTAGTTTTAAAAAAAAATTTATAGCAACCCATGTACGCTCATCTTATTTAATGACAAATTCACATTTGCCTGTGCACAGTTGTAGTCCTGAAAGTGCAGACTTTAGTGGATTAATGTGTGTGTACATTGTCGGGTAGATATTTGTTGGATTTGTTTGCTTAGTTGCAGTCTTGCAAATAACACCAGACACACATTGTTTGGGGGCTTGTAATTTGTTATCAGGTGAGCTGACCTGGTTCTTTTTTCTCGTCTTCTCCTTCCTGTGTTCTTATATCTTGCAGACTCAAGATATCTGCTTCTGTGAGGGACTAGCTTATTTTAATATGGCTGATGTTAATGAAACCAGAACAGTTACTTGCACTTTAGTTTGCCACCTCCAGTCTTTTGCATCTGTATAATCTTAAAATGTTGTTCTATGTTCTTCATTAACTTTCTTTGTAACGTTGGTCTACATCCCACAACCACCCACCCACCCTGACCCCCACCTACAGGAACATTTAAGCTGCTGATAGAGTTTTCAGAGGAGTACCCAAACAAGCCCCCAACAGTTCGCTTTGTTTCCCGAATGTTTCATCCAAATGGTAAGTGGTACCCACCTCACACATTCTGTATTTAGGTGCATCATCCATATTCCATTTTAAACCCTCTTTGTTTTAAAATATTTAAAATTTGGGTTTCACTTTATATAAAAGTCCTGTAGTGCTTATTTTGTAGCTTGTTCCTCCACTCTCTCAAGGCTTCAGACTTTCCTCCCATTCATCTCCTCCCAGTCTTTAATCCAATGTCATTTAGTATATTTAAGATGGATTTGTGATATTTTTATTTTTCGCTCATTTTCATGCAAGTGTGCAGTAAATATGTGTACGCTTTAAAATGTAATTCACCATTATGAATAGAATTTGACCTGTATGTGTAGCCTCTTTTTATTTTAATTAAATGTAGAAACAATGTAATGGGTGTAAAAATAAGTACTTTTTTCCCCCTCTTCCACCAGTTTATGCTGATGGCAGTATATGTTTAGACATCCTTCAGAATCGCTGGAGCCCAACTTATGATGTGTCGTCCATACTCACTTCTATCCAGGTTTGTTACTTTGACTGCCTTTGTTGGTGAACAGCATGCACAAGTGCATCTCTTTAAAAAAAATGGGAAGGGGGCAATGATGAATGGCAATTACTGTATTTTCTGCCGTACACATCGCACTGCTGTATTTCTAATAAAGTGGGGAAAAAAACAGTCATTTTGCCATTTAAGTCTCATCTATTATGCGTCACTGATGACCAACTGGAAACGTGGGCCGGTGTTGTGCCAAAAATCGATTAACTGCCAAATGGTGGGAGCGTGCACAGGAGGAAGAATTGAACAAGATTAACACTTAAAAACAATTGTTTGCTTGACATTATAGCAAAGGTGTGTCTGTTAACTTTTCCTTAATAGATGCACTTTAATGGTAAAAACCCGCTTCATTTCGTCTGGGCGCTGGTGTTCCTCCCCGCTCCGCTGCCGGAGTAATAAGGATCTGGCCGAGAGCTCTGGAGCCTTTGTCCGCATGCACCTCGCTGCTTCCCAGGATTGCGGCACACGTGCTTCGCTGTCCCCTTCCTCCCGTCTGGTGGCAGAGGAAGGCTGTAGAGCTTGCAGTCAGAGCCTCGATGGATGGATGTATTGGTGGCACACCGCCACGGAGGAAGTGTGCCTGGCGGGAGCCACCCAAACCTGGGAATGTTCCCCCATGAGGGGGGATCCTCCATCGCCATGCAGCTGTCTCTTCCTCTGGGTTGAATCCCCCTCGGCAAACTGCGCGGACCCGACCCGTTCACAAACTTTCTTTCTGCTGCTCGATTTCCATTTTGGCTGCATGTTTTTATTACCTGCATTTTCTAATCTGCAAAATATGATTTTCTGTTTGGGGGCGTTTTACTTGTGTTAAGGTTTTCTTAAGTGTGTGTGTGTGTGTGTGTTAGCGGGGTAGAGGAACAACATATAAAAGCCTAGAGGGGCCTCTAGCAGCTGCAACTGGTAATGTTTATTGGTTCTTGTTTATGAATGAAGAACATTTTCAAAGTCAAAATTTGGGTTATAAAAATGGGGGGAAATAATGCACATTGGTTGCTTCGGTGTAGAAGTTGCAGGACTTGCAAATTTATGCCAAAAGGTGCGACTTATACAGCAAAAACACAGTATTTAGAAAACTGGTTCAGTTTCATTCTACAGTGCACGCCAGCAGATTTAATCATAAATATGGGGGCTGGAGATAGACAACAAAATAATGTGCTGTGAATTTAAAAACTGTCTGTGCGTAGCAGCTTGCTGCTGACACTCACAATTCTGTTCGATTTCCCAATTTCATTAGGCAGCAGTTAAAGCCCAGTGAGATTCTACCTTTAGTTGAAATCACGTTGAACACAATCTGATGCCACGTTACCTGGATATTTATGCTGATTTTATTCTAGAAAATTTGTGCTTGCAGACTTTTCAAGAATCCGTCCTCTGGACATCGATCCTGTCTACTGTCAGTCGTATGAAATTCTTTTGTTTCTTTCTGCAGTCGTTGTTGGACGAGCCGAACCCCAACAGCCCAGCGAACAGTCAGGCTGCGCAGCTCTATCAGGAAAACAAGAGGGAGTATGAAAAGAGAGTGACGGCCATTGTGGAGCAGAGCTGGGTGGACAGCTGAGCTTCTCTCCCTCCATCTCTTACTATTCTCTTCATCACCCCTCTTCTATTCAAGCTTTGTTTTTACCTCGTAAAGATGAAAACAGCAACTATATCAAAACTCAAGTGCCACCCTAAAAAGTTAAAGAAAAACCAAACATGAATGGACATTAACTTGCTTGCCAATGCGTTTTAGGAAATTTGGGGGTTATTCAAGCTTTTTTTTTTTTGTTCTTTTTATTTGACTTTTTTATTGCATGGTGTGAGATAAGTTATTTCTAACAAAATGTGTAATATATCTTTGTTTGACTGAATTGTTAATGCTTGAGTTTTACAGACCCTTTCAGTTTCTCTTCTTTTTCTGATGTATGCACAATTTAGTTGGTTTGGAAAGGTTCAAAACCAATTTGTTACATTTAAAAATTTGTGGAAAAGCCTTTCCGAGCTCAAAGCATTATTCTTGCAGTCAACCAGAGATAAAGCTGATGAGGAATGATCCCTGGTCTGTTCCAGCAGATCTGTTTATTTTAAGACACTGTAGGTTTGGACTTGTTCGTCTCAAGACGGCAGCAGCACTGATGAATCATGCCATGGTTGAGCTTTTATTAGGAGATAATGTTAGAAATGGTTATAAAGAAGTGAAGGAATGAACTGGGGATCCCCATGTTTTGTCATTTCATTTTAAAATGGTATCAAAGTATAGCACAGGCTCGCGTGGAATAATTTTCATGATGGTTCAAGGAGAGAGCTTGACAAGTTTAGGAACTATGTTAATCCATGATCTGCCCTTTTTTTTTTTTTTTTTTTTTACAATTGCAGAATCTATATTTATTAAACTAAGAAAGCAGGTTAAAATGTGGATTTGGAAATTAGCAGAGCTGTTCATTCTTGCACTCGCATGCTTTTCTAACTTCCCACACCACACAAATTAATATTCTGAAGACTGTGACGTTTCCACCTGAACGTGTCCATGCTTTGGTTTTCTTTAAACTTGGCTGACATTTTATAAACTAGAAAATGAGCTAAGCAGTGACTGGAAAAGGAAGCTGGCACATCATTCACTTTGCATCAAGATTGCGTTTTCCTGAAGGCATAAGTTGCATTTTGGTCAGCGTTTTATTTTATTTGTGATGTTCAATAAAGTTCCACTTGAGAATAACTTCATGACCTAACTCTACCCAACTCCTGCTTAATAATCTGTCATCATGAGGCAAAATGCTTTCCTAAAGCTCTTATTGTGGCTTGTGACTTCTTTCATCTAGTAACCAGAAAGGATGTTATCACATTTTGAGAATCAAATGTATACTTAAAATAATATGCTGTATAAACATAAACACATTTTTCAGGCTTTGACAAGTGCTTTGCTCATGACTTTTTTTTTTATAAACAATTTTGCATTCAAACTTCACTAGAAGCGTTGAAAAATCTTTAAAAACTATTTAATTTCCACTGAACAAACAAAAAAGACTTGGTTTTACGATTCATCAACAATATATTTAAAAACCTGGCCTAAAATGAAATGACTACACTTTAAAATTGGTTTTAAAATGAACATGTTCAAAGAAAGGTATGAAAATGTTTACGCTTTTAAAAAAAATCCATAATAAAAACAGAATGTGGTCTGAGATGACTTGAATGTTCCGAGTCCCATCCGGACGGTCTCATCTGCTCATCGACCCTGTGATTGAACAGAGCAACTCATTAATGACACGTATTCTCTGTGAGGTCATTGTCTCACTGTGTTTCCAAAGACGTACCTGCTGCTTCTTCATAATTTCTTCTCTCGTCTTAAAAACTGGTGCGTCCTTCACTACGATGTCCTCGGCCATTTCCTTCACTTTTTCCAGGAGCTCAGAGCTGTACCTAGAGCCAGCAAAGACAAGTTTAGTATCAATCAACATTAACATGTTAACATGTAGGAAATGTATAAACTAGTTGGGAGACTTTTGCTCATTTTGATGTTTAAAAACATTTTTGCAGGTCGCACGGTGGATCAGTTGGTAAAGATGTTGCCTCTTAATGAGAAGGTCACCAGAACAAATCCCGGTTGGGGGCCATTGTAGGTGATTTGCATGTTCTCTCTGTGCATGCGTGGATTTTCTCCGGGTTCTCCAGTTTCCTCCCACAGACCAAAAACATGCATGTTAGACTGATTGGTAACTCTAGGTGTGAGTGAGTGTGAATTTTTATTTATTTATTTGTCTCTGTCCCTGTGATGGACTGGAGGCCTGTCCCACCTCTCGCACAGTGATGGTTGGACGTGGGCACCAATGACCCCCGTGACCCCAAAAGTAAACAGGTAAGATAATGGATGAAAAAGGTTTTGCTTATTGCGCTGGCTCCCAAATTTGGGGTTGGGATATTTTTCACAAACTACCTTCATATTTTTATTCCATATCAAGAGATGAACAAAACGTTTTTAGTTTATACTGAATTAGAATGACTACGTTGTATTTCAAAAAGTCACAAAATATGAAAGTATTAAAAAAAAAGCTCATTAATACTCTGAATGTAAACATCCTAGTGAAAACGTGTATTGATTTAATTCTAGTTCTGACATCATGGCCTTGTGTAAACAATATTTTTGCGTACTAATGCCAAATAAAACTCATACTGACGATTTAGGGTGAAATTTGTGAATGGTTTGAACTTTTTTTTAAACTTTACCAGGGTTCTTTTTCGTTCTGTCCATTAAATCATAAATTTTAGAAGCTTTGGATTAAAACCCATCAGTAACGTGTTTACGTACTGACAGCCCATGAAGACGTTGTTGGCCCACACCATGGACAGAGACACCAGGTGGTCCAGCTGCTCCAGCTCATAGTCGTTTATGTTCCGCAGCAGAAACTCTCTTCTGGCCTTCCAGTGTTCCTCGCTCTCCCAGTAACCCCGGAACGTCTCCACCTGCTCGGCTAAAGCTCTGTTTTGTTGAATAAAATCGTCCACGTCTAACGAAGACATATCTGAGCGAGTCGAAGACGAAAGCGCCAATAACTTCCGGTGTCGTCATCATCACGCGTCGAGGGAAAAGTTTATTTGAAGCAGCGACACCAAGTGGAGATTTGAAATTAGATCAGCCTTACATGGAAAGGCTTTCTCCAAATTTGTGAAGTGGCCTATCTCTCAAAAAATCAAAGAAACACGTTTC
This sequence comes from Hypsolebias martinsi, assembly GCA_031762355.1. Taxonomy (NCBI): domain Eukaryota; kingdom Metazoa; phylum Chordata; class Actinopteri; order Cyprinodontiformes; family Rivulidae; genus Hypsolebias; species Hypsolebias martinsi. The sequence continues at coordinate 10,093,351 of JARVGQ010000390.1, read as the reverse complement.
AGAATAATTAATAACATTTACCCGGTGGCAGAATTTCTAAGGATAAGATTCAAATTTGAGATAGACGTGTTAATTCTGTAACTCGGCATGTGAAACAACACAGCATCTGTTTTTTATGTCCTGTATCAGCAAATTTCTGGTCGCAGATACACACCTGGTTATCACTAAAACTCAGTAATGTACCACTGTTTTAATTATCACATGTCTTGTTTTATAAGAACATCCTTCAATCATCTCTATCTGACATGATCAACATTGTTGTTCCTCTGGGGAAATATCATATAGGCTACATTGTAGAATGTGGAGGAATGTAATTACCATCATTCACAAGGTTTATCAATGATTTTAAACAATACTTTATTTTGCTCAAGAGGCAGAAATCTAACATTTCTGTAAGGATCTATGAAGACATTTCCAGGTTTTAACTTTTTTTGATTTGTTCCTCATGTAGCCTACGCTCTCATGGTATTCTGTCTTGTTTGAATTACAAAGATTGTGAAATTTATGTAACCCCACTTTTTCATTTACCATGTTGTTGTTTTATTTTTGTGTTTGTTTTTTTAGATAGTTGTTTTGTTTTTCTTCTTTCTGGTTGTTGACAGGTCCTCTACGAGAGTTTTGTATTATGTAATTTGTAAAGAAAGTTTGAAAAAAAAAAAAAGGTTTGAAATGACAGCTCATCAAGCTTATTCTTACAAACCTTTTTCAGCACCTTACAGAAACTGCTTAAAATACAAGGAACCCTAAATATCTTTAAAATGATAATAATAATAATAATAATAATAATAATAATAATAATAATAATAATACTATAACCTGACTTGTCCATAAAAAGGAAAAAAAAAGGACAAAAAAGGTGATTCATTATATTTCTGGATGAAACAAAAATCAATATTTGGAAAACAAACAGGCAACAAAGACAAGATTTGTAACCTTTAACGTGACTATTAACAATGTTTACTCCTTCATGTTTAGGTTAAAGGTAAGCACTAAACCAACATATGCATTATTTTGAGTGTTTACTAATGTATGTAACACTATTACTGTAGTTCAAGTTCAAGGTGTGTTTATTTGTCATATGCAAGGTTAACACAAGGTTAACAGTACAATGAAATGCTTAGGTTGAGACGAATCGATTTTACTCACAAAAAATAAAAATAAAAAAATAAAGATCAAACTAACAAGAAATACCAAAGCATACAATAAGGGTACAAAAATAAAGTGCCAAAAAGTGAAAAAGTATTTATAATATTCACAAGTTCCTAAAGAGTGATAGTAAACAACAACGTGGTAGAACATAGTGGTGCAAGCAGGATGAATTTGAATCAGTAAGTATTTCAACATAGTAATGTAAAATGCACATTATAT
>JARVGQ010000390.1:10070128-10082800 GCA_031762355.1 Hypsolebias martinsi | reverse complement strand
ATAGATAGATAGATAGATAGATAGATAGATAGATAGATAGATAGATAGATAGATAGATAGATAGATAGATAGATATACTAAATACTGTATATGTCTATGTTACTTTGGGCTGCTTTGGGTCAACCTGTATGGTGCTCAGCTGGTCTCTGTAGTCTGCCTTCTACCCCGCTGACACGTTTGAGGCCGTCATGGCCAAAGTGGTTCAGAACATCCTGATTCATGCTCAATAATCCAGGTAGAAAAATCCAACCAAGTTAAGTCAGGTCCTCTGGACAGTTTCTTTTTGTTGTGGCCCCTTGGACTGATGAAGTCTTTTGGATGGAAGACAAAATGTTTCAACAAAAAGGACCCATCCAGAGGACCTGACAACTTTGCTTGATTTTTCTACCTGGATTATTGAGCGTGAATCAGAATATTTGTCTTTCTGTGCTGAGCATAGACATTTGGTAGCAAAAACAATAATAAACTGTGTCACAAAAAAGGGTAGATGTTTATTATTAGCTAATGTCGCATTCTTTTACAATGGAAAAAAAATGACTTTATATATCAATTTTTGTTTGGCTAGCCTGAAAACTTCTGCACTTTTCTCCATACTCCATGTTTTATGACCGATGTTGAGTAGTTACTAACTGTTGAAAACCATACAGCATCATTTAAAAACTTCTGGGTTACACTAACAAAGTTAAGTCAAGTCCTCTGAACAAATTAAAACAAAAATTGTTGAAGCATTTCGTCTTTTATCCAAATGAATATCAAGCAGCCATCACGATCGGTTATTAGGCTGATGGTCCTCCTTGATCATGTGAACAGCTTGTTTTAAATGTCACCAGCAACCTGGGTGATCCATGTGAGAAGGTGCTATTTATAAGATTGAGTTTAGTGCAGCTCATCAGACTGACTGAGTCTTTTGGATAAAAAATGAAATGTTTAAAAAAAAATTTACTTAATTTTTTTTTTTTTAATCAGTCCAGAGGACCTGACTTGACTTTGTTAGATTTTTCTACCTAATGAGCATGTGCATCAGGATATGTGTTTCTAAGCTTTCACTGTCTCAGGACTGTGCCCATTTGTGTGGTGCACCCAACAGATTAAACAATTTACAAACACCATTTGACCCAGATCTCGTCCTAAACAAACAGCGTGTGCATCTCACCAGCCTGTAAATTGCATTAGCTCACATTAAAAGGACCTCGAAGACGGTCTCAGGCTGTTTCCTCAGGGGACACCACAGCCACCTGTATTATTTGGAGGAGAAGAGGAGGCGAGGAACTGCTGTTTCATTTGAACGCTTGCCAGAGAGATCCCTCCTCTGTGTCCTTCACCGCCTCATTTCACTTTGAGCAAAACAGCATCACACACAGGTTCCCCTCCTCCTCTCTTCATCTCTCCGTGTGACACCTGACACAGCTGAAATGAGCATTTGGGAAACTTGACATTCACGTGTGTTTGTCTGAAATGCAGTTCTTCTGAACAACTTTAATTCTGGTGTGCTTCCTGGCCCTGACCAGTTTAGCTTCTCAGGCTGAGGCCAAGATGAGTCACGGCAGTGGAGATGATTACTGTCTGTCACAGTTAAAAGCTGTCAGTGTTTACAGATAAAGAAACTTCCATCTTATGTACCGGTAATTAAGATAGATTTGTTTGTCTGCAGGCGTTAGGAGGAGGCAAATAGAGCATGTCATCCTTCTCAACAGTGATTTAGACACAGTAGATGGTAGCAGATTACACATCGATCACAACACCTTTCCTCCCCTTTAAATATAGATTTTAAAGGAAAATGTGAAGACAGGTAATTATTCCCTTTGGATCTCTCTGTGCAAACCAGTCACTGTCCGAGAGATATTATCAATTACAGTAAAGTGAACCTCCAGGCTCTCGTTTTTAAAAGCAAAGCTCCAGCTGCCAGTGGCGTGGATGGCAGTTAATGATGGTGAGGGAATCAAACACGGTCTTTACTGAGGGTCAGAGGAGCTGCGAGTCTAATTAAAAAAAGACTGAAGATTATTTGTTGCCAAAAGATAAGATTCTAATAACGAGGAAAGCAAGACAGATTGCATGGTATTTCTGGTTCCGCTTGTGTTTAAAAACATAACTTTGTGATTTATTTGTTAAAAATGGCAACATATTCCTATATTTATATATATTTTTAAATGATTTAAGGTTAAAATTTGGTTAATTTAAAGAAAGTAAAACTGCACATCATTGAGAGATGATGCATGGATATTACAGCTATTTTCAAGAGGGGTTCTGTTGGTGTTATAAAGAGTTAATATCTTACCTGATGCAGATAGCTTTTTTTAACAACTTCAGTTTGAAAGAATACAACTTCATTTGGTCAAGACGGAAACGCCTACCCTCACTTAGCACACATGACAGTTTGGGTCAAAATACAATAATTTTAATGTGCCAGATATTTCATCATTTCCTATCTGGCAACCTGTTGCTCATTTCTGTGTTCAACATCCATCCATCCATTATCTTTTACCCGCTTCTTCCTTTTCACACCACGGGGTCACTGGTACACATATCTAGCAGTCGCTGTGCGAGAGGCGGGGGACACCTTGGACACGTCTCCAGTCCATCACAGGGACACATACGGACAACCATCCAAATTCTCACCTACGGACAAGTTACCAATCAGCCTAACGTGCATGTTTCTGGTCTGTGGGAGGACCTGGAGAAAACCCACGCATGCACAGAGAGAACATGCAAACTCCACCCAGAAAGGCCGGGATTTGATCCGACGACCTTCTTGCTGAGAGGCACTGCACCGCCCATGTGTTCAGCATGAAAACCTAAACTTATTGACAGCAAATTCAAGGTGTCAAAATATACGAATTAAAAAAAAAAGAATGCTTTAAAAATGAACAAATAAATAACATTGAATTTTCATGCACACGCACACAAAAAATAAAAATTTTGACAGTGGAAAGTACCCCAAAATATGGGTTCCATTGGCGGTGTTGAAATAAAAAAAAAAAATCCAAATCCATATATTCATTGCGCAAAACCTTGTGAGTTTTAATTTGAATGCATTTTAAAATCTAAATGTTAGTAGAGTTCCAGCAGCCGCGGCGGGGTGCAGTTCCCTTCCCGTCCTCATGGGGGCGCAGTAGGCTCGTGTCTGTCTGAGCAGGAAGTGCAGGCGCTCTAACAGTGAATTGAAAGTACGCCATAAATATGGCGCCAAAAGAGTTTTCAAGCTGGCGATAAGAGCTGCTCCTCTATGTAATTTGCCTCCGCGTTATCCTGTTTGGTGTTCAGGGTGGTGGGGGGGAGGCTGCAGCAGGACATTTATTCCTGTGGAGCAGAAAGCGGCGAAAAAAACAACTAAAAATAAAAGCAAAGCGAGGGCAGCAAGTGGAGGAGACGGAGAGATGTATTTCTGAAGGAGGGACGTTACGAAACTGGCTTGCAATTTTTTTTTTTCTGACTCATCGCACGGAAACATCACCCTCTCTCTCTCTTTTTTTAAATTACCCCTCCTCCTGTTTGTCCCACCCCCCTTCCCCCTGTAGCGCTGGCACGGAGGAGGAAAACAGTCGCGTTTTGACACCACGTTTGGTTTGGAGCAGCTTTTTTTTTTGCAGAATTAAAAAATGCGACACGCTTCGCCGTGAGCGGCTCACCACGCCGCGAAGAGGACCGGGACCGACTTCTGAGCTCTATCAGCCCCACAAGTCTGAAGGCTACTTATTATTTTTGTATTTATTTCTGCAGGGGAGGATTTTATTATCATTTTTTGGGGGGACTCGGAGTGTATTTTGACGCGCTGTCAACGCATCTCCGCCGGGGAGGGGAGGACAGCCCTGTCACCCTGCCCGCCGTGGTAGCTCTGCTAGCAGCCTGGCAGGGCACCGAGTGGGCACAGCGAACCCGTCCTACCCCCCTGCGCTGGCAAACTACATGTGCCTGGCTCTCAATGATCTCCTAATCTCCGGGAATCCGTCCAGGACTGAGGACGTCTGTGTGTCCAACGCTGTCTGCAGTCAAGGTAAAAAAAATAAAATAAAAAAAACAGCACTGATACTAACGTATGAATCAAAAGATGGAAGTGTTGCGTTCAGGACCTCCGAAAGTGCACTTCTGCAGCTGCTAGTGCTATTTCAGAGCTAGGCCAGCAGCTCTGTGCGCACTTTTTTTGCAGCGGGCTTGACAGTCGTGCTCCGCAGGCACGTGAAACCTGCAATAATACAGTAATAAAAAAAAAAAAAAGAGGCAAAACTTAAAGATGCTCATTGCAAAGTTTGAAATCAAACATTAAAAAGTTAACGCTAAGTTATACCAACTGGTGCACAGATATATTAAATATGCAGTTCTGAAATGCGGGTCCACACTCAATGTAAACAAAGTGGAAACCACATCACGTGATTGAACTACAGCAGGCTGGTCCTTGTCTTTAGGTAAAGGAATATTATTAAGTTTAATCCAATTTCACTTGTGCTGTTTTCACAGCAAAATCACTTAAAAGCGGGAATCTGGTCTTAAAATTCCCGTGCATTTTTTTAAAAATTATAACTGACATGAGGGAAAAAAAATACACTGGTTGTATTCCTGATCTTCATGGCTTTGCAACGAGCACCTTCTAACTTGGCGCGAAAAGCTCACGTTTTAAGGAGCATCTTGGAGGTTATTGTATTTTTTTTTTTTTTTTTTTTGCACCAACTCGATTCATTTTCAGCCCCTGTGGTGGGTTAAAGCAGAGTTTTAAAAATTTGGAAACACACAGACGCTCACACGCATGTTGAGACACATGTGCGTGTGGGAGATGAAAGTTGGGAGAGCAGGAGGAGCCACGGTGGTGGTGGCACCAAACATTTGCAGCCCAGCAGGAGTTTGCAGGCTTCTTCCTTCCTCGGTAAAGCACAACATCTAGAAGAAGAAGAAGAAGAAGAAGAAGGTGGAGGGGAGCAGCGTGCTGCTTCTAGGAAGGCTGAGCGTGCATGCTCGCACATGCACGCATCAAGAAATTAGAGCAACTCCTCTCTGCATCCATCACCCTCTCCACCCCTCCTCTTCCTCCTCCTCCTGCTGCTTATGCTGTGCAGATCTGACTGGCTTGAGAGGGGGGAGTGGCTGTTGTTTACCTTCCTAAAGTCGGGGCTGTGTTTCTGTGGAGGCTGAAGAGGATGCTGTTGCATCTTCACCTGAAAGAAGAGAAACACAAAACGACAAAAGCAGCACTTGACATTTGGGTGCACATCAGACGTGACGCTGCAGATGTTGGCAGGATTAATTGGGAATAAGTGGAGCGTTTTACCTCCTCCCGTGTGGTGTTTTTCCAGCACGTTATGGCCACCGACATTATTTTAATGGCCAGGAGAATCATTAAAGAATGTTCTGCCTCGATGTTGGTGCTTATCGTTAAACTGATGGTGCAATTTTATATGCTTAAGCCTTGATTTAATTAAGCTGGAATCATCTGGGGGCGGATTTTGGTAAACGTTTCCAGCCTTCCAAATGCAGCATGCCTTAACTGCTCTGTCTGCTTTTTAAAAAAAAAAAAAAAATATTTTTTTGAAGTCGTATTCAAGTACGTTCGCGTGTGTGAGCTGTCTGAGGAGCACATCCTCACCAGCCCTCCTCCCTCTGGGTATGAAACTAGAGATGAGTCATGGTGTGTGGGGGCATAACATCTCTCTATCCCTATCTCCAGGTCTTTCATTTGTCTCTCCTGACGTAGGCCCGTCTTGTTTTGACTCATGCTCCCTTGGTTCCTCTCGTCTCGACCATGGTTGTGATCAAGGATTAGAGCCGTTGTTGTTTTGCATCCATGTTTATGTCCTGCGGTTTCATCCATCTGTAGCATTAAAAAAAAAAATTGATTCAGGTTCTCTTCTTGAATTCTTACGTCATCATCATATCTTAGAAGCTCACCTGGGGAGGGTGTCCATGTGCACGCATGTGTGCGTGACCTGAGAGCCGTGTTGCATCACTTGGATCTGCCGTGTTAAGCAGTGAGCTCTGATTGGATGGAAAAGGGGGTAAGGACCCCCACGTGGTTTCTCGTATCACATTAGCAGCAGGAGGAGGGATGATGTTCATGAATGGAGCTCTGACGCCACACATGCGGTAGCCTCAATCCCTCTCTCTCTCTCGCACATGCACGCAAACACATGTATTTACACACATGAATAAAGATGGCTGCAGGGCAGAGTGTGTGTGATTCAGCAAAACGTCACATGAGAAGGATGGAAACTGACTCAGAGGAAGAACGTATGGATGCGTTTCGAATGAGTCACTGGTTACCAACAAACGAAAATGGTCTGTTGTTTACCTGCATCTGATTTAACTTTTGTTGAGTGTGTGTGTGTGTGTGTGTGTGGGGGGCCATTTTAATTTCTAATATAGGACATTTTGATGTTGAAGCTGATTAATGTACATTTATCGCTGAGAGGATCTCCTGCTGGAGATGGGGGATGTCGGTGCAAATTTTACACTTAGACGCTCTCTTGATGTTTCTGGTATATCGGCGTCTTTAAGTTGTGGAAAAGTCCTCTTGCTTTGTAAAATACAGTTTTATACAATCATTAAAAATCAACAGAAATAACCCAAGGAACACTTTGGGTGCAAAATAACAACTTCACATGTTAATAAGATGAATATTGACCAAGCCTCGTCTTGATCGGGGTGAATTCTGCAACTTGAAACCAAACCGTGTGACGGATGTTTTGTCGATGCTCTCACTCAGACACTTGATTATCCCTCTGTGGTTTGGAGCCTCATTAGCGTGTTCATGTGTGCAACATGCTAACCTGCTGCTCAGCGGGCAGGCGTTGACGTCAGACTTAATGTTTAGAGGGGGCGTTTTAATTTCTACTTGCCCCCCTCTTTTTATCAGTGTGACTCAGCTACGTCAGCTGAGGGTAACTGCGAAGTCTGCACTCATTACTGGTGAGGAAGAAGATGCTGCATGCACTAATCAAACTTTTTTGTGGAAACAATTTAAAGGGGCTGCAGATCTTGATGCACGCTGACTAAAAACCGTACATGCTCTGCTGCAGCTGATGTTTTTTAAAAATGTTCAAACGATCGTTTTATAGTTGTTAATGAACTCCAAGCACGTCTACGTTTATATTTTTTTTATGTTTTGTTTATTCTAATGTCATTTATTGCCGCTCAGTTAAATGAGTCATTCCGTGCGTAGAAGTTACAACATTCGGTCAAGTTAATGGTGTATATCTGTGACGCATTTGGAATTTTCAAGCTATTCCTTGGCACAAATGCACAACACTTTGATTCCTTTTGCAAAATAAACAATCTTCCAAGCATTTTAAAATACCTTATGGTCTTAATTACACTAATAAAACTTGTCTCTGCATTTAGTCATTTAGCCCCCTTTTTTTAATAACTCTGGATGTGGCCATATTTTAGAGCAAAAAAGGTTTAGTCATAGTGAGCTTTTTAATCTGTTTGGACAAAATATCAGTTAAAGTATTCTAAATGATGGATTTACTTTATACAACCAAACAGAAGGCCAGGAATTTGACTTTTATGGTAAGAGTGATTTAAAATTAAAAGTTAATGAACTTTGTTTTGCTCCCTGTATGGAACAGGATAGGCCTGGCCCTGGTGGTCATAGGTGGCATTGCACCATTTTATTCAACCTTTATTTAGGCAGGTTAGTCCCATTGAGCCTCGAGGACTCATTTACAAGAGAGACCTGATTTCAACAAAGAATGATGACAATGATGAACAACAGTGACAACAATAGACAATTATAAAAGAGGCATACAGATTTTTTTATACAAATTAAAATAAGATGACAAAAAGAAGCCAAAACAACTAGATAATATGTAGAAAACTCAAAACAGGAACATGTCTGCATTGGTCCTTGCCAGGAGTTCAACAGATTCTTAAAGCCATTTCGAGAGGTCAAGGTCAAGAGCTTCAGATCTTTTTGCAAGATATTCCAGGAAACAGGAGCGGAGTAGGAGAAGGCCCTTTTGTTTAGACCGCAATGAGGGAACACTGCAGGTAATAATGTCCTGAGAGCTCACGCAGAGACATGTAGGAGGAGACGTATGAAGGCAGCAGACCAAGATTTTCTGTTTGGCTTTTTTCTTTCATAAATAGATCCAGAAAGCAACCAATCAGTTGCTTTTCAGCTTATTTCTCTATTTAAAAAGAGTACTGTATACTATCACATGTATACTATAAAGACCTGGCATTCTTTACAGGAATGTGTATCGTCCACCTCCTTTCATACCAGAGTTTTAGACTAGGATCATCTTGATTTGATAAGTGATATAAGTCAAACTGTGAAAATAACTTTATGCACAATCTCATGCGATGTTCTGTCACACAGGGACTCTCGGCGACTACCACTTCAAATTTGTTTGGAAAATGCACCGAGTTGTAGCCTTTTTTTTTTTTTAATGCAGATACTGATAAGCTGTGACAGCCAACCTGAATTAAGGTGATTCCAAAAGTTGGTTTTTGATGCACGCCCAGTGATCAATTTCTTAAAAGTTCAGGTGGTGGAGTGAGGACAGAGGAGGTGACTGAGACTGAGGTGGAGGAGGATGACTTGCTGTGGCGACCTCTGAAGAGGGAAATGCTGAAAGGAGAAGAATTTCTTAAAAGTTCAGTAAAATCTGTTCAGTGGTTCATGAGATATTTTGCCAACAGACAGACAGGGTTGACCTCTGTAGTTAATCATACAGTTTTAAGCAAAGATCTTGTACAAGTTGCACTTGGAGTATGTGTTGAGGATGAATCTCTGCTACAACCACACCTAATTTTAGCGTGAACTCTGCAACATCGACTAAATTATAATCATTTTTGTGTTTACTAAGGCCAGTTGTTCATGAGATGTTTTGCTAACAGACAGGTACACAAAGACAGACAGCAGTAGCAGTCAGAGGTGAAGCTTTGTGATTGGAATTGATGCAAACTTTTAAAAATACAATTAAATGTAGGGATAAATATTGGTTTGGGAGGATGGCAGTCATGAAGCGGGGGCGGGGGATGAAGAGGTGGTTTAGGTTGAAGTTCTTGTCTTTTTGTCCCTCTGACACTCCCATGTTGATCTAATGATCTCCTGATGGCAGTGGACACTGTATAGATCAGTTCTCCTCTCTCTCTCTGTCTTTACCCTCCCTCTTCTGTCCTCTCACCTGTCCTCTCTCCATTTGTTCTTTCTCCTCCTGTGGTTTTGGCAGCGACCCAACCTCTCTGGCTCCAACTCGCCTCCTTCAGTATTTGTCAGCAGTTTTCAGGAGATGAAGCAAAAGGCTTAGTGAGGGGAAATTATTTGGACCGGAGTCTTTTTTTTGTTTTTTTCCTTACTCATTTATTCTGTCTCTCCCGTCTTCTGTTTTCTTCTCACTTGTTCCTGATCTCATAATGCAGCAGCAGCAGTGGTATCAATAAATATAGCGTTAATGTTCCAGTGGCCGGAACCAGCAAGGTGATAAAAGAAATGTATTTGGATCTTGTGGCACATTTTTTGGCCCATTGCCTCTTCTGCGGGTGGGCATACATCTACAATGTAGAGTTTTTCTGCAAATATACTCATATTTTTTTATTCCAAGATGAGATGAGTAAGCACCTTACACTGTTTTACTCCCCATTTACTGCTTCCCCCATCAGGAGTTGCTTACACTGCCTTATGCAGGCAAACCCCACTTTAAGAGCATGAAATGATTTGTTTACTTATCCACATGAAGAAAATTTATTACATTATTCACAGTATAATAATTAATTTTTTAGTTTTACTTAATGACACACAAGGAAGATATTTAAGTTGATGCAGAAGGTTTTAACCAGATAGAGGGAAAATTATACTTTTTGGCTTGTGCACCAAAACAAAGTCTCAGCACAGCCACTGTTCAGTTCATTAAAGCTTGTCCTCTCCTAAAATAAGTAATTTAAACTATAATTACTTGGGAAGGTTTTTTTTTTCTTGTTGCTGTGTATGCTAACATTTTTAAACAAAGCTCTCGTAAGGTATGCTAACACTCAGAATGTGTGTTGGGGGTGACAATCAGCTTCAACCAGACCAAAGTTGAGCTAAATATCTGTAACATTGACTGAATTATAAAGATTTTTGTTGTCAAAAGTTGATTAGCTTGATCAGGTCCAAGTCCAATAGTTAGTTGTAAATGCACATCCAATTATTTATTTCTGCAACTTTCCTTAAAAGTTGTTCTTGAGATATTTAGCTAACAAACAGTTTATGTATGCACTGACGAACAATGTTTTCTGTTTAATGCTCAAGTTATTTATTTATTTTATTTTATTTATTTATTAATTTTTTTTGATAAATTAAGACAATGACTCTTGTTTGGTCATCTTTTCTACAAATACATATGTAAAGATTTTAAGCCTTCACTTTCTAATTTGTGAAAAAAAGTTCTTTAATGTTTTGATATGTAAGTTTATGTATGTTAGAGCTGCCTTGTTTATTTTGTTGGGTTAAATTGTAAAACACATTAAAAAGGAGTATGGATAAAGTTGTTATTGCCCTGAGCAAATTACTGCAACCTCGTTGGAGAAGTATCATGTTTGACGATCATGCATGAACATCTCTGAATACTTCCAAACTGGCTTAATTCAATTATGTTTCTGAGGGGTTCTGTAGAAAGGGTTTGAGCAATTAATGTCTTACCTGCTGCAGCTCTTTTTACAATGTCAGTTTTGAGATATAAACCTTTGTTTTCTGACTAGATGGATGAGCTTACTGAGTTTTAGCAGGGCCAAGTTCAAAGTGGATTGCTACCAATTTAAAACACTTCAAGTGTCAAAAATCAAATGGCAGTTTTGGTGAAGGCAATTTGATGAACCTTGACATCACTGAGTTTCACATAACATTATTATTTTGTTGTGATATTCCTGCTTGAATCGTCCCAGGCTGTACAGAAAGTGCTACTTTTTGTTGGATGTTAATAGAAATAAATATGTGACGTGAAATCAACGGGAATGCCAAGGTTTATAAAATGTCTTTTACATGAGCTGCTGTGAACTTTTAAGACATTATTAATCTTAAAACGGCAACCATTCACTTTGTTCTTGTTCTTGCTATGTTAGCTGTTAGCTTGTGAATCCAGTCAGAAATGGAGGTGGTACAAGGAGCGATCTACAACAGGTAAGATATTAATTGTTCACAACTCCACAGTTGGTAAACTTTTTTTAAAACTTATTTGTCTTCTTATTTTGTAATACATTTCTAAAAAAAATTCAAAATTAAGGTTTATGTTTTAGGCTTTCTGAAGAAAATTACAGTGTATCTGCCACCAAAATGAAGCCCATGCAGATAAAACTGTGTGTAGATTAAATGGATAAAGGGAATCTGGGAAGGGACTTGTACTTGCATTTTTCATAACAATGGAAGAATAATAAAAAAAAAAAAACTTCAGTCACACACATTTTAACAAGTGCATAATCTAAAAGTGCATAGTTAGACTGCTTGTAGACAAAAATGCATGAAATAGACTTTATTACATCACAAATGCAAAACTCTGCCTTTGAAGATGAGCCGAGGTTCCTCCTATCTTTGAGGTTTCTTGCATAAACAGCTTAATATAACTTGAGACCTTTTACGTTTTAGTTAAAAAAAGTAGTTCAGATAGTTTTTGCTCTTCCGAGAGCATTTCAGAAATCATTAAGCAAAGATGACAGTATTCATCCTGTTTGACATTAAAATGAGCTTCCTTCCATCTAGCGTATCCCTGCGGAGCGCTCGGCGGGGGTCCACAGGGGAAAGAGCTGATGGGAATGGTGCGGGTGATCTCATCATCAGGGAGTGACTCATGCCCATCTTTAAGTGGCTCTGCTCCTTCCAGTCAGTCACAAGCTGTGTGTGTTTTTGTGTGTGTTGTAATGGGAGGTCGTGAGCACAGCTTTGAAGCTCCTGGCTGAGAAGTTAAGCACAGCTGTGCTCTGTGGTTTCTGTTTTTTTGTGGTTTACCGTCTTTATATTGCACTGTACCAGTGGTGTGCAGAAGCTTACAAAATGTGTCCAAACAAAACATTTTTTTTTCTGCTTTGTTTTAGCGTTGTCACACACTTTCTTTTTTTTTTAAATTATGCAATTAATGCAATTATTGTTAGTGCAATTACTGTAATTATCTCCTTGAGCATTCTGTTTCACACATTTCAGCAGCAAGGCGGCAACAGTTTAGTAGAACAGCTTTTGTTCGTGAAACACAGTGTGACAAATTTGCCTCTTTTAACTTTAAAAGTCTAAACAGCCTTCTGTTTTTTTTAGGTCTGTGATTAGATAACATAAAGTTTAACAACACTTCAAAGTTTGAACTTTAAAAAAAAAAAAGAAACACGTAATGTAGAGTATCTAAAACAGTTATTTTTTCTTGAACAAGTAAATGCAAATGATATGACTCTGTGATGGACTTGCAACCTGTCCAGAGTGTACCCTGCCTCTTGTACTGGACATGCGCACTAGCGACCCCTGTGACCCAGAAAGGAAGAAATGGGTAAAGATAATGGATGGATGTAATGTTCATCTAAAACCCACTGGACAAATGTATTGAATGACATAAAGATTATATACAGATTATTATTATTTTATTTACCCTTCATTTATACAGGTAGTCTCATTGAGCCACAAGAACTCATTTACAAGAGCGACCTGTTTAGGGAGCAGATGGTGGGGGTTAAGGGCCTTGCTCAGGGGCCCAGGGTGGGGTGAATGAGGGTGGAGGCAGGTGT
>JARVGQ010000390.1:10037912-10047937 GCA_031762355.1 Hypsolebias martinsi | reverse complement strand
TTAGTTTATTGGTTTGTTTTTTTTTTTTTTTTTTTTTTTTACTTCTTTGGCCTTTGTTAATTTTTTACATTTTACTTCTTTCATTTCGCAACAATTCTCCTCTGAAATTCTCTTTGTGGAAATTTCAGGAGAGAACAGAAAGAAAATTGGCACTTTTCCTGATGTATTGTTAAACTGCACCTAATTTTAGATTTTAAAACCTGTTGACTTAATGAAGATTAGATTTTTTTTAATGCAGTTTAAATAAAATTTGTGCTTTTAACATTGGAATCCAGACAGATTTAGATCTATACCAGTATTATCTGTTGCCTTCTGGCACATCTTTATTCAATTGGAAGAAATGGTTTTCATACAGGACCACTTATCTCTGGAATATGTGTCAAAAATAATTTATTATTACACATTAATGGAAAAATCAATAAAATGTTATCAAATAGCTATATTCTCTTTTTGTGCACATTCATCTCAAATAACTAATAGTGATAAATTATGTTACCTTTTAGACTTTTAAGGGATTTTAGAATAAATTTTGACGCTGTAAGAAAAGGAAATGCCAGTTTTTTTTGTGAAAAAGTGAGATTTTAATTTAATGAGCGAACAAGTCTGGGGAATGTAGTTGTTTCAGGTCTGAAATCCAGCTGTCTGCTTTTTAATCTGCAATCGTCTACTGACTGCTGCTGCGTGGACTCCAGCTGCATCTGTTCCACTGAAAGTTATCAGGTTTCTAATTGAAGGATGCCCATGATAATTTAAGCTGCTGGAGCCCCGAGCACAGCTTTTAATTAGCACACGGCCATGATAGTAACCTTCAACTGCGCTGCGGCCCATTTGGTTATCTGGTCACGGCGACGGAGCTGTGCTGCTGCCATATGTGAGGCGTGTAGATGTGACCTGCACAGATGCAGAGCCGAGAGTATAAAGTTGTGCAGCAGATTAGTGCATAGCCTCATGAAATTTTTTTTGTCACAGACAGGCAACTGACATGGCTCTCCAGCACTTGTGGAAACTCACACACATTGCATGTACTAGTCTTTGATAAGAAATAAACAGTGACTGTAATGGGCCCAGCGTACTCCATCTGAAGCCGAACAGTTCAGCCAGAGTCACGTGGCTGTGGGACATTCGTGTTCGCTCACACCTTTCGCAGTCCACAAGTCCACATAGCGCAGAGCTCTTGGGGAAACCCCTCTGCACGGGTTTCTAGAATCTCCACTCCTCATCTGCTGTTTGGCCACAAATCCATCACGAGGAGAGTGTCACACTTTTCAGCAGACAGACTCCTCCATAAACTGTCTGCACTTGACCTCCATCCAGGAGTAATTGGACACTTGACTAATTTAGTGTGCTTGAAGAGTTGTACAGACGAATGTCCAAACGCATTTCTGCGTTGACAGACATTCCCACAAAAGTCTGATCAATCGCACAAAACTTGACACATACACTTGTGAGATAATGTTTGGTTCAGGCCTTATGTCGAGAAGGGGCAGGTGAAGCTACTTTGAGAACAATGATGCAGTTTTAGTCACGAAACTATGTCCATGAGAGAGAGACAATTTTGCTGCTTTGGATGGAGAATGCCCGGAGGGCCCTTGAGTCAGAGAGATTTAGGCTTTTGGACAACTTTCACATAAGTTTGGCTGAGTTTGTTTATTGTTTTTCAGTTGGTGGTGGAGCCTGCAGCCACCTAACATCCAAAATCTTGCAAACAGTGATTAAAAAAAAAATCCTAGCAGTCATTTGAAGCAATCCATAGCCTCCGCTGACTTTCTTGCCAGAATTTTTAGTCTAAAATCATATGTTTAAAATTGACAGACTTCTTACCACTAGATACAGTTTTGAATAAACTGTTATGCACTACCTTACGCATTTTTTTCCTTTCTGATTTTGATATCAGAGAATCTGACACATCAGGTTTTAGATTAATATCTGTAAAACTGATCATTTTAGACATTTATTAGTGTTGATTAGTTAGACCTTCCATCTCAAGCTTGATTGATTCCAAAACTAAATCTGTTGTTAATGCACATCCAGTGATTACGTTTAAGAGTTTCATTAAAGTCCATTCAGTGGTTCACAAGATATTTTGCTAACGGTCATAGTTGACTCCATTTAATGTTGGTTTTAAGCAAAGGCCATGTGTAATGAGTTGCACTTTGGTGTATGTGTGGTGAATGACTCCCTGCTACTACCACAGTAAATCTTTACCCAATATTTGTAAAATGGACTAAATTGTAGTTGTTTTTGTGTTTTCTGAGGTGAGTTGGTGGTGGCCAGCTTCAGCAGCGAATCAGTTCTAGGGATATGTTCAGAAAGTTTAATTAAAAACCAACTATTGGCTCGTGAGGTATTTTACTAACAGTCAGAGTTGACTCAATGTTAAAATGTTGAACAAAGGTATTCCGCAATTTTGCAGCTCTCAGATTATGTGTTGAGGGTTACGTCTCTTTTGTTGAATATGTGTGAAATAAATTGACTGCTATAACCATTTTTTGTTTTCTAAGTTTAGTTTTCTGTGGCAGCCATCCTAATTCAAGTTGAACCCAAAAGTAAGTTAATCAGTTGTAGATATACATCCTGTGATTATTTCTGAGAATTTCAATAAAATCGCTGTACTGGTTCATGAGCAACTTTGCTAACAGACGCACAAAACTTAGTACGACGTTCGGAGGTGAAGGATAATAAAGTGTGCCAAATTGGAGTGATTAACCTTTAAGAAGACCAGTGTTGCACTCGTTCAGCGTGAGAACAAATCAAGTTAATTAGGACAGACATGTTCTGGAGGGTTTTTATATGAGAATTCATTAAATGTTCCAGAGCAAAGGAGGAATATTAAACATACAAGGCAGCAAATGTATTCACGGTGATTGTAAGCATTCAAAGAGGAAGCTGAGTGGGTAACTCGGCACGTCTCATCTTAAAGAACAACGCAGCAACACGTCACTCAAACCTTGACCACGCGCACCAAACAGACTCATGAACTCTTCTCAGATCCTCATACTCAGGATGTTACCGTGAGGAAAGTGGCACACACAACTATTTAAGGCGTTCTCAGCAGCAAATGTCTGAAACATTTGAAATATCCTGTCCAGCTGACTCGTGATAAGTCTCAAAATTTCTCAAGTGTGAATAAAGCAGCAAATTGTTTGAACACCAGTGGAGATGTGTTTATTGCTCTCTGGTGGTTCTGTGATCCTGTGGATGCACCCAAACATGAGATGAACTGATGTCAGAACCAAACCAGTCATCAGGGAGCTTCATCTGCCTTTCTCAGTAAACCGGGTTTTTGTGTGAGAACAAACATGGCTTTGAGGAAGATGGATTTCCTGATCTGTGTGCATGTGTGTTGCTGTTAAATCATTTTAAATGAGAAAAGCAACATAATGTAGCTAACTTTGACCAATTTTTTATCAGATGCTTATCTTATCTTTTTTTTTAATGTTGACATAATAACCAACAACTGAGAAGTTTGTTATATAACTTTAACCACTTTATGCTACATGGTTTCACACAGAGTTTATTGACTGTGGTGGTTTTTGTGACTTAAGTCTCAGAAACTCTTTAAATGATTCAGATGTCAACAAATAAAACCAATATTATGCTGGTGTGCCACTTGGTGCATGTGCAAATTGTCACGGAGAGACCAGTCACTGCATTTTTTATTTGAAAGACTATATGTCACTACTGAAAAATATCTATATAAAGCAGGAATGGCACAAGAACAGGAGTCTGGCTCAGGAAGTTTACTTTTCATACCGAAACAAACAAAGACGTTTCATCTTCTTTCAAATATTTTTGAAGCTCGTGACATATCTGCAGAGTGATTCAGGCTCCTTGGCTTTTTGTTCAGCTGTTTGGGGGCCTTTAGTTACAAATCTGCTCACAGATTTTCTGCTGCTGCTCTTCCTACGTGCGACTTACCCCTCACACGTAGTTTAAAAAATGGAGATGTGCACCACAGGCCCTTTACGAAACAATGTTTGTTTAATTTATTGTGTTGTAACATTTTTACTACCAATCAGAGAACTGTAGCCACGTCAATTTAACACATATTGAGCTAAAAGTTGGTGTGGTAGTAGATCAGAGTCATCCTCAACACATACACTGAGTGCTTTGTGCAATACATTTCCTTAAAATGATGCCATTAATGGTTAAGGCTACAGTCAACACTCCGTTGACTATAGCAGCACTCTGTTTGGAGTCAACGATAGCCACCACAGCTAATCCACCTTTATCAACACAAAAATGGTTATTCTTCAAAATTCCAGACAATGCATTAAAGTTTGTGTGGTTGTAGCTCAGAGTCATCCTCAGCACATACTCTCAAGTGTGGCTGTGGTGGTCTTTGAGAGCTAAAACCATGCAAGGCAGTACACGATGTGGATTCCTTTAAGTAATACTTAACTTTAACTCTTGCTGTGGTGAAAGGATATGTGGGACTATGCATAAATAATTGGCAAATACACAGCTGTGTTTTAAGGCTCCGTTTGAAAAGAAAGTGGTTTGAGTGGTCTGCGTTTAAGAGAAGGAAACTGTCATTATTTAAAGACTATCTAGGCAGGACTTCTTTAGTGTTGAGGAGTAATGAGGAGTGTGGTGGCAGCACAGTTGTGTTGCAAAGGGAAATATGTTGAGTGGGAGGCAACACGTGCGTTCAGGCTCACATGAAAGCAGGTTTAACGTGTTTGGCAGTTTTGCGCTCTACCAATATGGCCATTTCATTGTCCATTGCAACATTTTACTTTCAGCATGCATCAGGGTATTTTACTTTCAGCTTTATTCATTTGAGAATAAGCTTTCAATTCACATGTCCTGCGTAAATTCACAGAAAAACCCTCCCAGAGTTGTTGATTGAACGGTGGGTGGGATATTGGCTTCACAGTCGAGTTAATTAGGATGAAGCTGTGTATTAATGAGCTTGTAATGGACAGCAGTGGACTAAACGCTTAACAAGATGTTATTTATATCGTCATTACCTAATTAACCTTTTCATGGATCGTCAGCAGTCGCTTTTAACTAAAGGGCTGACTCAGGGTGGCAGCCGTGTGGAGCCGTCACTGAGGTTTTTGAGTGGCTGCTTTCATTTTTAGGGCCTCTCGTATTTAAATCACATCTATTGTAAATTATGAACTCCTCGATCATTGTCTACTGCCACTTTAACAACTTGTTACGTAGCTTTTAGCTACTTAATAACAAATTCCCCACTGCTTCGTAAATCTGCTTTTTTTATTAGTACTGTATATATTCTGGGGAAAAAACATACCCAGAGGGACATTTAAGTCTCTTCTGTGTAAATTTAGGCAGATGCTGCAGGTTTGACATCAAAATTCCAACTCAGTACAACTTTTATTGCACTTTTCAAACACAGACTAAGGTATTCCACAATTCAAGTAGATAGAAGACCTGTTCCTTTATTTATTTTTAATGATGATAATGGTTGCCCCATTTTTCCCCCCTTTTCTATTTTGCTGCAGGCCAAGTGACGTTGTGGTCCAGGTCGTCCAAGAATACAGGCACCAGCAGTACATGGGTCCGCCATCAGCACAAGAAGCCATCAGAGGTAAGGCACTTGGCAGCTTTTCTGAACATGATCAAAATTCAAGCAACAAGCTTTTGAGCTTCTGTGACAGCGCAAGGAAATTGAGAAGTTCTGTGACTGTTTTGAGACATTTTAGAGAGTCCCACACAAATGTGTTTTCTAATTAATCTGACAGCCACAGCCCAATGGGATAGTTCCCTCATTGTTGTGGAGTTGTATGGAGAGACCATACAGTCTTGCATATATCAACAAATGGAAGAAAAAAACTTATTCCACCCTCAAAATACCTCTCCCTTTGCCTCCTAGTGTGAGAATATGCAATCCCTGATCCAGTTCCTCTTGCTATACTGCATATCTGTGAGGCAAACACCTCTGTCCAGTATAAATACAGATATCTCTGTCACCACTGCTAAATCAACCAGGCGCTTGGAAGGCAAAGCCTGGTTAACTAAAATACTGGGTTAGAGCATCCATGTGACCGTGATGAATGATCCCAAGTGCTCTCAAATGACCACCCTGAGGAAGAAACTGGCATAATCCAGTTGGAAAATGGTGCACTCTACCAGTTGTGGCAAGGCATTGCTGCTACAATCACACATTCCTCCCACACAGTCGGAGAACTATTTCAATAGAAATCCACTCCTGCTGTTTGTGCACAGGTTTCACTCCTGAAATAGCTTTCTCTTAAATGGAACAAAAGATATGGCTATTGTAAAATATTTAATTTTAAAATAAAGGACACAAGGCTAAAGCCGTGGGGTGCAACTTTTCAAAAATTTCTTTACAGAATGAATAAAAAAAATATACTGGCTAGTCTTTTTGAGAATTCTGTCATTTTCCAAAAGGTGTCTTGAACTGACTGAAGTAAAATAAAAACCAAAAAAAAAAAAAAAAAAGTTGTGTTTGTTGTTATGGCAGTTTTTGAATGCAGAGACCAACATCTGTGCCCTCAAAGTACAAGTCGTCATCATAGCATGTGTCAGGGTCGAGCTTTTGATGCTTCCTCCCCCTCTGCTCCAAGCAGTTAACCACAGGCTGTTGGAAGGTCCTGTCAGCAGTCAGGCCCTCGGTAATTACCACTGTAGCGCTCTGCTCTGACCTGGGCTGCTGCAGAGGAGCCAGGGGCCACATTCCCTTTCATAAAAATGCTGCCTCTTCTCTCCTGCTCTGCCATAAAGGATGGTGTCCAACTGTAATTCTTTTCTGAAGCACCGTGTGATGGGAAAGGTCCAACAAACAAAAAGAATGGGTGACTTCTGACAGAGATTCACTGCAGAGTTTTCAAGTCGAGAGTAGCAGGAGCATCAGAAGCTTGAGTCATTAGAAAATAAAGGTGTGTTCACGCTTAGTTCTAAGGACCTGTTATTAACTTTATATAATGTCTTAGTCATACTGTGGCTTTTAATTTCTTGAATGCTTGGAGGCATCCTTAATTGTTTTAGTGTGCAAAATTGGACCATATTATGTAGGTTGTACATCCTGAACTTGGATGTGAACAATTCTGCATCCATGTTACCTTAAAATAGGCCGTTTCTGTGAATGTACCTCCAATTATTATTATATTCTGTAATAAATAGGTGTTCAAGTTAGAATGATTTAAACTTTACTCTCTGGCTCTTTGTTTTTAACGATCTTGGCAATAAATTGAATGAATGCTGTCAAGAATCATCATTATCTTATATTGTTAGCTTTGTGCAGTCTGAATAGACACGGGAAGATACAGACATTCTCTAACGGATCCCAGGAATAACCTCAGAGATCTCTGTCCAGAAGAGCACAGCTGGTTGTTGTTATAATAATAATAATTGGTCTTTTCTTCAGGTAAAACAAACTAAAAAGCCAAGCAAGTAAAGATTTTTTTTGTGGTGCAACATCACCTCGGCGTCCCTGCTGTCTCGGCGTGTTAAAGTTTACAGGGTGATGCTCAACCACACCTTCTTTAGCCGAAGTTCACGGTAAACAAGACTGACATTTAATGACAGCGTATCTCTTTTCTAAAACTGAGCCGTGTGTAGTTAGTTGCACAAGTGGTTTAGATGTTTTTTTTTCTTGGCGGAAGGAAGACGCTGTGAAATCTTCCATTATTTCGACAACTGTTTTCATCTTATTTTAGCTGAGGGTAGAGATAAAAGATGTTGAGAATTTTGTGGACAAACAGGAAGTAATTATAACATGCAGCACTGACACATCAAGCATATATTTGGCTGTCTGATTCATGGTTCTGAGCTACAGTTGAGAGAATCTTCTCCATGCTTCTACTGCATAGAAAAAGCAGCTTACGGTTTAAAATGCTCTACAGTGTCATATTGCTGCCCTGATATGGAGGGGAGGACTCTTTCTTTTGTAGCGCTGGACTTTATCTCCTGGGACAAAAGCAAAGCTTCTCTTGTTCAGAGAAATTTCCGTGTCATCCTCCTGGGGGTTGTGTGACACTTGTCAAAAATGCTGTATCATGGGCTAAGGACACACAAATTTGTTGGTGCTTGTCACAATATAATGAGACAGCAAGATGAATATCCACGCTTGGCACTTGGGGGGATTTCCTCGATGTTTGTCATATTGAAATTTTTGTGGCGCACTCGGATGGGAGTGTCTGTTTCTCAAAGTTCTTCTTTCGTGTGCGCCTTTGTATTTGTAGGACGATAAGTTGTCTTTGAAAAAAATGTCTAGTCATATGACAGAGGTTGGTAACTATAGAAACTATATTGGTAACTATAGAAACCAATAATGTTTGGGATATTGTTTCATTTTGTTTGTAAAATATGCTTAGATGTCGCATGACAAACAAGAAACAAACAATAAAACCAGACCAGTTTCAGATGTGTACCATATGTATTTGTTTATAGACGTGTTTTGTTTCACCTAATGCAATTCATCATAACATTTTAGTTTATTTCTTGCTGTCAATGGCAGTGTGATAATGTTTTTGCCTGTGTGCGCACGTGTGTGTGTGTGTTTTGGTTGCTTGTACTGTTGACAGAATACCTCACAAATCACTGAATGACTTCAGAAAACTTTCAGAGCGTTTGATATCTAAAACTGAATAACTTTTAGTCAATCCAAGATGGCTGCCACAGCATATCTACATCTACAACTGATTAACCTTTGGAGTTGACCCACTTCAAGATGGCTGCCATTTTGAATGGTTTAACTCAAAATGTGTAGGTTTCAGCCTGGGTTTTTTAAATCCCACTCAACTGAAACATATCTTCTTAGTCTCAAATGATATTTTGATGCAACGTGACGCAGGTAAATGTTCTGTGCTGCTCATGTTGGACTTGACGTCAGCTTTTGACACCGTTGATCATCCAACCTTTTTAGATAGGATTTGGGCTGGTATTTCAGGTTCTGTTTTGAAGTGGTTGTCCTCTTACCTGCCGGATAGATCAACTTTCTTGGCTACATCTAGATACAGATCCCATTCCTGCCCTGTTCATTTTGGCGTTCCACAGGACTCTGTTCTGGGGCCATTGCTGTTTCTGCTCTATCGGCTCCCTCTTTGTCCGATTATTTCATCTTTTAAGGATATCTCCTGTCATTGTTATGCTGATGACATCCAGTTCTATATCTTTTTTTCTTCCAAATGAAGTTTCAAAACTATACCTTTTACTTAGCTGTTTGGATTCAATTAAAAGCTGGATGACTGAAAGTTTTCTCCAGCTAAATACAGAGAAAACGGAAGTAATCATCTTTGCTCCAGAAAAAAAACTACTGCAATGATAAAGCAGATCCTTGGACCTCTTGGTCATTTTGCTAAATCCTCAGTTAGAAACCTTGGGATAACCTTTGAGTCAGGTTTTACTCTGGAAAATCATGTCAAGTCTCTAGTCCGTTCCTGTTTCTACCATCTGCAAAATATTGCCAGACTTAGCCATACTGTTTCTCGTCCAGAATTGGAAATGTTTAATTCATGCTTTTGTTTTTCTCTCTTGGATTTTTGTAATGCACTATACACTTGTTTAACCAAAACCTCCCTAGACTGGTTGAAGGCTGTAGAGAATGCTGCTGCAAGACTCCTGACTGGATCTTCAAAATGTTGTCATATAACTCCACTTCTAAAGCAACTCCATTGACTCCCAGTTCATTGAGTGGATTTTAAGGTTTTGATTTTGACTTGACAAGCTCTGCATGGACAGACACCAATTTATATTTCAGAACTTTTACATCCCTTCACCCCGATCAGGGCTTTGAGGTCCTGTGATCAAGACCTGCTGATTGTCCCTCCAGAAAATACTGAAAACTGAAGGAGACAGAACCTTTTCTTCTGTGTCTCCAACACTCTGGAACCCCCTTCCTCAAACTCTCAGATCATTGGACTCAGTGGCATCCTTTAAAGGCCAACTAAAAAACTCATCTTTTTAAATCTGTTTTGCTTAAATTTGTTTTGTGCACTTGTTATTTTTGCTGGTGAAGATTCTCAGTCATCCAGGACATGATAGAATAAAAAAAAAATTCAATACAGAAACAACTGGACTTTATTTGTAAGAGG
>JARVGQ010000390.1:9932819-9943725 GCA_031762355.1 Hypsolebias martinsi | reverse complement strand
TGCGAATGGGTGCAGGATGGGCACGTTTGCGTCCGAGGTGGCGACTGAGCGGACGAGCTGCAGCTCCCGCGGTCGCCGCAATAAGGCCGAAGCGGCGCTTTGCTGCGAGGGCCTCAACGCCGCTTGCGGCTTTAATTATTATTGTTGTCATTCAGCTCGAATGAACACATCTTTAAATAAAATGTAGTTTCTCTTATGTCATCCTTCTCATGTGTTCGGTTTTACTAATTTCTTGTTAATTGGTGTAAATTGTGTGATTGTGAGAGAAGCTTGCAGTTAGAAATAACTGTCGGTCTGTGTTCAAGAATGCAATTTTAATCATTAAAATGCTTTATCTTTTATCTATTAAAACCAGACATTGACATACAATTTTATAAGAACCAACATGGAGGGAGAACTGCTTAATTTGTGCCGATAACGTCCAGTTTTATTCTGTTGTTCCTTAAAGTCAGCTGTGGTTGAATCAGATCGTAATGATGGTTCTGCTGTTGTTTCAGGCTGCTGCCGGAGTCCATCAGCGGTCTGTCCACCAGCAGGCAGGCGAAGGAGGGAGAAGCTTCGCCTCCTCGCTCCCAGCTCTACAGCTGCTACGACCTGGATGACCTGGATGTTGCCTGGCTGCAGCTGGTCAATCAGGAGTTCAGGCAAATGGGTGAGTTTCAGAAATAAAAGATTGTGCGCAATAAAAGGCTGTAGCTTCCCATCCTCCCCTGAGCAATCACACTGCAAGAGCTGAATATTAAAGATAATGTGTTTTGATTTGGATTCTTTGGCTTGTTGACCTTTTATGAAATAAATTAGCCCAACGTGTTCCAAGTAATAAGGTTTAACGTCAGTCTCAGTGGCCTCTGCTTTGTGCTGTTAGAAAACATCTGCGTAAAGCCGCACGTTTATATTCTTGTTTATGCATGGCTGCGAGGATTATGTCTCTGGATGTTCTGCTTCGGTTGTTCTTATTTGAATGTGTTTACTCTTTAAAGCGACTTTAGCTCTTTTAGCATTGTGAGAAGAAACAAATACTATCTTACCTGTTGTAGATGGTTCTTTGAACAAGCTCAGTTGAAGAAATAATTTGGTTCTGACCAGATAGAAGACCTAATAGTTATTCAGACTTTTTATACACCTCCACGTGGCCCAGTTTTGCTTCACACAGTTACTTTGATTTATTTATTTATTTATTTATTTATTTGGGGGGGGTGGGGGGGGTTGACAGGATTCTCATTCTATTTATCCCAGTAATATTCAAGGTAATATTATTCTGAATGAAACAAATAAAGGTGTGCACATCTTTACAAATGATGGGGGTTATTTAAATGTGTTTTTTTAAGGGACAGTCCTGAAAATTGTCTCCTTCAGCAGGCTGTCCTAAATGTATTAATATCAAAGTATTTGTTTCATGTAATTGTAATTAGATTCGTCTTTTATTGATGAAACAGCCACAAATATACCAGAATCCAAGTTTTTTTAACTAGACCAATGGATTTTTAGATGATATTATCAATGACAACATTTATCAGTCAGTAGCTTAGTGTTTGGCTGAATGGTTATTAAAAGTTACTTTTCCTCTAAGTAACTTGTCAAAGTTTTCATCCAGCTTTAATGTTTTAACCAGCAGCAACAGGTTTCAGAGCTTTGGTTTGGCCTTTTTTAAGTGGTTCACCAGAGAATCACTTTTAACTCTGTAACATGATGTGATTTATAGTCAGGACAGATCCAGGATTTTTACAGACAACGATCGCTGAAAACTGATGTTGAGCTAAAGATTTTGAGGTGTTTAATGGGTGTTTCATTACGCTCAGATGGAAATAAATCCCTTTTCCTCGAATCAAAATTGAAAAATACAAAATCTAAGCCACCACATGCTGTCGATTTATTTGGCATTTGCTCCTTTTCTGACTCTGCATTCTTCTAATTCCTGTCATTTCTGCAGAGTTGTATCTTCTACAGTTTTCTGTATATTTTGCTACACTTCATTTTTTTCATGGTGACAACTGCTGACTCAGAGCTTCTCTCTCATCTCCTCCAGTTTATTCAATATCTGATCGGCCCCTTTGCAGATAAACCATAGTAATTGTGTTTATGAATCCCTGCTGGGCTTTCAGGCCTTATTTGTGGTACACATCCTCTTTAAATCAAACACACACACACTTGGATCTGAAGCGAGTCATTTTTCAAAAGCCTTCAACAAAAGACAAACCAGATGTGATCAGTACTGCTGGACCAGGCTGATCACATTTAATAGAGGATTCTGTATTTTCTGTCTTAGTCTGCCACATTTTCTGTAGATGAATATGAAAGTATGTTCTTTGAGAGTAACTATAATCTCTGGGTCAGGTTGTGTTGTTTAAACACATTCAGCTTATAGGAAACTTGTTACCCTGCAGAACAGAGACTGTTAAAGCAAAACGAGTCTCTCACTATTATTAGAGGTAATGGCATGTGATAAACAGCATATTAAAACATTAAGTAGATACATTTTAATACAATAACCAAAAGCATGTAGATGCTGTGTAGACAATAATGAAAAATTAAAAGTCTGTCGGTCCTCATATGAATACATATTTCCTGAAACCTTTTATGCCACAGCTTTCAACACGTCCTCTTATGATGTAAAGAGACAAGTTGTAGTTTTGATCTACCATTAATCTTGCAATATGCTCAACCTCAGCTAAATATGTTGGTGGGTACCGTAAGTATCTGCCACTACCACCAAATATATCTCAATATTAGCTAAATTAAGTGACTACGGTCATTTTTGTGTTAAGGTCAAGTACATGTGGTGGCCATCTTAAATTGGGTTTACCCTAAATGGTATTCAGTTGTAGATGTACATTCATCTTAGCATAGCTTTCATTAATTTAAAAAAACCTCCCCTCTCCCTCTTTACAAAAATCTGGTCTTTTCATTAGTCTTAATTTGCAAAATTATCAAATATTGAAAACCATTAGATATTTTTAGCTTTATAATGCAAGCCCTAATGGCCACAAAAGCCCCCTCACAACAAACCTAAAGCAGCCCACCGAATGATAATCACAGTTGAAGCAGGTTGTCATTCAAAAGCAGCGCCTTGCATATCGGTGAGTTGTTTTGATGGAATGACCGATGTCCGATATTTAACTTTATCGCCAATGTCAGCCGAAACCGATACATGTCGATAATATCGTGCATCCTTATAAAGTTTAAAAGTAGATCCATTAGTGCTCAAAAGTCCCTTCTACTACTGCACCAAGTTTTAGCTCCGTATCTGTAAAACTGGCTGAGTTATGGTGATTTATGTATTTTAGGTCAGCTGGCCGTGGCACAGGCTAACCTCACCAGAAACGTGTACAGTAGATTTATGATGTACTTGAATTTCCCACTAAGTCCATAGCCCACACACATACACACACTTGACCATAACGTATGTGAGGTTTGTGTTATTTTCTTCCTTGTGTAAATAAATATCACTGGAGAGTAATATCTAACATTTTCCTCTTTTCCTGCTTTACTGTATAGTCACTTCAAATTCACAATAAACTCTGTTTTGTCCTTATGTCTTTTAGCTCATGTCAGCAGCATCTGTTATTGTGTCCAGATTCAACCCTTGTGTGGGATTTTAAAAACCTTTGCATCCCATTCCATCCTGCATTATTAAACCTGACACTTTTTTTTTCCCATGATGCTGTGCTCAAGTTCATGAAAGTTTACCCCGGGTTAAGCCCTGCTGGCTACGAGATGCTCAAGAAAGAGTAAATAAGTATTTATTTTGGGTGGGAAGAGATTGGATGATATAAATAATAGATGGATGCACAGGATGCTCGGTTCTGCTTTAAAAATAAATAATAATAATAATAAAAAACTCCCAGCTGAGCCAAATCCTTCACATAAATCAATAAACAATCCAGAGCTGCAGACTTTGTTTTATTGCTGCTCAGAGGAAGATAAAGAGAAGTGTGACACAAAATGTAAACTGATCATGTGCTAGAAAATTATTAATGGAAGAAAGGATCCAGATAAATACTCCTCCTAAAAATCAACAACTTTTTGTCCATGTTTTAGTTTATCTTGAAAATCAGCCCGTGATGGAGGCTGACTCGATTTGATCTTCAGTTTTGTTTAATCATTTATCGCTGCCATGAACATGATGCAGTCTATTATTATTATTGTAATTATTATTAATAATATAATAGTATTAATAATAGTATTATTATTAATTATATTACTATTATCCTTGTATATAATACCTTGTGCATGTGCTAGTTTGTCTGTTAGCAAAAAAAAATCTTGTGACATATTATTATAAAAACACTTTATTGAACTTAACATAAAAATGTTTATAACTCAGCAAATTTTACAGATATTGAGCTAAGCCTTTGTGTGGTAGTAACTGAGAGTTATCCCCAACTCTTACTTTGAACATTAACAGATCATGCAATGTCTTTATTATTTTTATCATTATTATTATTATTTTGGCATGCAAGTTTTAAACAATGCTTCTTTTCTTTATTTTTTTGTTCCCCCAAGAAGTGCAAGTTTCAGTTTCCTTTTTTCAGCTACCTCCCCAATAAGAAACATTTTAGGAAGAAAAAAATAATTTCACTCTTTTTTTTTATTATTATATGTATAATCTGTATTGGAGATGAGGAAGTAATTTTTCACATTTCCTTGACACCATCCTGAAAATCAACTGTTTACTTTCCTCGTACGTCAGATCTTTGTTATATTTTATGAGGTCGACAGCTCACGTTTGCCAGTGAGATCATCAACTATTAACCAGCCTTAGAGCAAGGCATTACTTTGAGATGCAAATTGAGCAGGAATACAAATGCTAATGTCAACACGAACTGGCGGGATGAACTGAGCTGTGGGCGAAAACAGCTTGGTGGCAAAATATGTTGTCTTCAAGATGAATGAGCTTGCAGAGCATTTCTGTTCTTCTTCTGGCGCTCAACTGGTTAACTCCAGCACTCCCATGCAGCCGAATTCCAGCAGAAATCTCCTGAAGCCCCCAAAAGAAACAGAAAAGCGACCTTGTGAGATAAACAAGCAACTGAAATCTGTGTGCATTTCCAATTTAAGTGTTAGTCGGAGTGTTTTAGCCAAGAATAACTTTGTAAACGTGTAAATTGTCTTGCTTCTTTCAACTTTCATAGGAGCAGTTTCCTGTTACTGTTATCCTTTTCGATAACACAAACCAAAAGGAAGCTCTAGGTGTTGACACTGCAACTCTACTCTTTGTTTAATTTATCCCTTCTTGCCAGTGCTATTCTCATAACTGCAGCAGATTTTAAAGAAAAGTACAACTGTGAGTAGTTACTACCAGGGTCCAGGCTGCTTGAAGCATGTTGACCATGGCACATGTTGTCCCAAGCACCCTGTCAAATGTATCACAGATATGTGGCATAATGACAAGTAATGTTAAGGTGTATTTGAGGGGTATTGAGATAATGTGTATAGAAATTGTATTAAATTAATCTCTTTCCTCAAAATTCTACAAACTATACCCCATTATGACAATGCGGACATTTTTATTTTTTATTTTTGCAACTTTATTAAAACTAGAAAACTAGCAAATCCCATTTACTTAAGTATTCACAGCCATGAAGCTCAAAATTGAGCTCAGATGCAGACCATTTCTACTGATCATCCTTGAGATGTTTCTACAACTTAAATGGAGTCCACCCGTGGTAAATTCAGTTGATTGGACTTGATTTGGAAAGGCACACTCCTGTCTATACAGTGGGGTAAAATAAATATTTGATACGCTGCCGATTTTGTAAGTTTTCCCACCTACAGACAACGGAGAGGTCTGTAATTTTAGTAGGTGCACTTCAAACATGAGATACAGAATCTAAGAAAAAAATCCATAAAATCACAATGTATGATTTTTTTTAAATAATTCATTTGCATTGTGTTGCATGAAATAAGTATTTGATATAATGAAATAAAATTAAAAAAAAAGAACTTAATATCTGGACTTTGAACTTAGCTTACCGGTATATACTTCCTGCTTGCTCTCGACGAAGACAGACACTTTTTCTCCCACTCCTGCCTCCCTCCTGCTTTTTGCTCTTGTCCTGTGAATCTTTCACAGATCCTCTCTTCACATCTCTGTGGACCTGTATCAGAGCTGAGCCTCCTAATAGACATTGTATCATCTCTTATCAGGACTATGAAGCTTTCTGGCAGCACTTACGGACAACCCACCATCTTTGTCGCCCTCCTTCTCTTAAATGCATCATGACGTCATTATGTGCTGTTTATGTGTGAGGTCTTTTTTTTTTTTGTTTTTTCCATTTCTCACACTGTGCCCCGGCCAGGACATAGTGCATGATACTATTTTTTTAACCTCCCCTCCCTTGGTGTTTTCTCTTTTCCATACTTTTGTCTGTTTGTCATTCCAAAACAGGCGTCACTTGTAAATGAGTCTCCGAGGCCCAATGTAATTAATCTGTATGAATAAAGGTTGGATGAAGGAATGGTACAGAAACCTTTGTTTGCAGTTACAGAGGTCAGACATTTCCTGGAGTTCTTGACCAGGTTTCCACACACTGCAGCAGGATTTTTGGCCCACTCCTCCCTGCAGATCTTTTCCAGATCTTTCAGATTTCTGGGCTGTCGCTGGGCAACATTGAGTTTCAGCTCCCTCCAAAAATTTTTTATTGGATTCAGGTCTGGAGACTGGCTAGGCCAGTCCAGGACCTTGAATTCTTCTTATGGAGCCACTCCTTGGCTGTGTGTTTCGGGTCAGTGTCACGCTGGAAAACTCAGCCACGACCCATCTTTAATGCTCTTACTGTGGGAAGGAGGTTGTTGGCCACAATCTCGCGATACATGAGGACATCCATCTTCCCTTCAGTACGGTGCAGTCGTCCTGTCACATTTGCAGAAAAACACCCCCAAAGAATGATGTTTCCACCCCGTTGCTTCACAGTAGAGATGGTGTTCTTGGTGTTGAACTCATCCTTCTTCTTCCTCCAAACACGGCGAGTGGAGTTAATATCAAATAGCTCTATTTTGTTGTCACCTGACCACTTGACCTTCTCCCATGCCTCCTCTGGATCATCCAGATGATCATTGGTGAACTTCAAACAGGCCTGGACATGTGCTGGCGTGAGCAGGGGCATCTTGTGTGCCCTGCAAGATCTTAAACCATGACGTCGTAGTGTGTTACTAACGGTCCTCTGAGACTGTGGTCCCTTCTTTCTTCGTCACAGGAGTCAACTGTGCATGAGTTTCCATTATGAAACTTTACCATAATATTCTAATTCTCCAAGACACTGTGTTTTGGTTTATCAGTATCTGTAAGCCATAGTCATCAAGATCACAATTTATAAAGTCTGGATGTGTTTCACTTTGTGTAATGAATCTATATAATTTATGAGTTTAACTTTCTGAAGTGGTTCACAAAAAAATGTAGGACTTTTTCAGGATATTCTAATTTGTTTAGATGTACCTGTAGTGGAGTTTAGGCTAAATCACTAGTAATTCAAGCCACTCATGTTGGGCACAAATCTGATTTTAAATGGTTCAAAATCCATTTTTTAGGGAGTCATTCTGGTTTAAGGTGCAGATACATCCTTCCATAATTTTCAGGAATTCAATAATTTGTTTCTGCCTCCTGATTA
The DNA here is from genome assembly GCA_031762355.1 of Hypsolebias martinsi. Classification (NCBI taxonomy): domain Eukaryota; kingdom Metazoa; phylum Chordata; class Actinopteri; order Cyprinodontiformes; family Rivulidae; genus Hypsolebias; species Hypsolebias martinsi. The sequence continues at coordinate 9,936,118 of JARVGQ010000390.1, read as the reverse complement.
AAAACTCATCTTGTACTTTGTTTACTCGCCACCAGCCTTACCCGAGTTGGATGAGCTGACGATGGAGTATGTTCTGGTGGAGCTGGAGAGTGTGTGTGAAGAAAAGATGCAGCAGGCCATCGAGACGGAGGAAGGCCTGGGCATCGAATACGACGAGGACGTGGTGTGTGACGTCTGCCGCTCGCCCGAGGGAGAGGACGGCAACGAGATGGTCTTCTGTGACAAGTGCAACGTCTGCGTTCATCAGGTCAGCAACCCCAGAATCCTCTCTCCTGATCCAAACGAGGCTGAGAGGACCAACGCAAACTGCTAAATCGAGGTCGTTCAGAAACGAGGGTTAGCTATTTCTCCAGCTGATTGGTTCATGAATACACTGTGGCTGCTTCACATATAGAGTCTGCGACAGCCCGAGGCCTGGCTTTTCAGTGTTTATTTGTGACAAGGTTTTAGTTATTGTATCTGCCCCGTGGGCACGACACACCCTCAGTGTGATCAGACGAGCTCTGCTTACCTGCTGCTACGACACGGGATGGAAATCATCTTCTGACAAATGTCATCTCAGGTTGTAAACACAAAAAATAAAAATCACAGACGTGTGTGTGTGTGGAAACAAATGCTCAGAGCCCGAAGCATCAGGGAGCAAATTCTGCTGTCAAAAGTTTTAATATTGGAATTTTTCAAACAGAAACAAACTAAATTTGTTGTAAGGATGGGCTTTCAGGATGAATAAACAAAAAAGTAGAAATAAATGTATAAAACTCCCAGAGCTTCTTTACTGTCTTCCCAATTTTATGATTTCTAGAGTTTTTCTGAATGTCACAGAAGGGAACAAATATCTGAAAGAACCCAAAGTATTGAGAGATACAGATGTGCTTTAGAAATACTGATCTGTTTTATTAGTAAACTTATTTGATCAACAACTATATTTATTAGTTGGTTTCAATAAATAAGAATATTTGATTATTTTCACTTTGACAGCAATTTGTCAGAGTAAAAAAAAAATCAGTTTTTCTGTCAGTTTTTTTTTATCTTATTGTGTTTGAACTTTTAGTTCTTGTAAGAGAATTGGGCCTGGGCTCTTTTTTGGCATATTTCTTAAATTTCTGCTTTAAACAAACAAGTGATAGTTTATCCTGACTTTTTTGTAAATTAACTTTTATTAGAAACAAACTTATTTGGGAAAGGGGCACGTTGGCTCAGGTGGAGGAGTTTGAGTGTTTGGACGTCTTGTAGGATGGAGTGGGAGATGGACTGAGTCTCGTCCTCAGTAATGAAGGCATTGTTTTGGTCATTTGTGGTGAAGAGATAGCTGAGTCGAAAGACAAAACGCCGATTTGCCTATGGACATGAAGTTTGGATCATGACCAAAAGAACGAGATCCTGGATACAAGCGACAGAAATGAGCTTCTTTCGTAGGGTGGCCGTGCTCTGCCTTAGAAACAGGGTGAGGAGCTCCGTCACCTGGAGGGAGCTCAGAGTAGAGCCGCTGCTCCTCCGCGTTGAAAGGAGTAATTTGAGGTGGTTCGAGCATCTGATAAGGATGCCTCCTTAGAGGTTTCAGGGCACGTCCCACTGGTAAGAGGCCACACGGAAGACCTAGAAGTTGCTGGAGGGACTGTGTATCTTCTCTGACCTGGAAACACCAGAAAGTATCACTGGGGAGAGGGATATCTGGGTTTCTCATGGATCTGATGCCTCTGTGACCCGACTATGGATAAGCAGCAGAAGATGAAGATGAAGAAGAAAAAAGAAGTCTATACCATCTATACATCCGGAAGTTAATATTGCTATAAATACGTGCACATACTGTAAGACATTTTTGAAGAATTAAAGCCAGCTTTTGGTTTTTGTGTTTGTAGAACATCTGAAACATGCTCCCCTTCAAACCACAACTGAAGGACTAACTTATCTGCCGTTTGTGCGTTTCACTTATGCATTTTGCAAAACACGTTATTTTCAATAATTAAACTAAATATTTTATCAAATCAATTTTATTTATTTTTATTTTTTTTCCATGTTGCCTCTGAAACAGGCTCATGTGCACTCTCACGGCGCTGGATTAGCATCTTCTAATATTTGTTTTACTTCTATTTTTAATCTGTGATGCAGTTTGCTCTAACTTCAGTGCACTCCTTTACAGAAGACGAGACAACATGAAACATTAATAGCACAAGTTATTTAGCAAGTTCAACACCAACTTTTTGTCTTTTTAAACCTTTTTGATATATATATATTTTTTTTTCATATATTCCTGCTTTAGCCAATTTTTACCCAAACATTTACTATTACAGTATGAAATATTTCTTATTTTTTAAACAGTAACTAACTCTGCCGTTGTGTTTCTTTTCTTTCTCACAGGCTTGTTACGGCATCCTGAAAGTGCCACAGGGGAACTGGCTCTGTCGGACCTGCGCACTGGGAGTTCAGCCAAAATGTCTGCTGTGTCCCAAGAGGGGTGGGGCCCTGAAGCCCACCCGCAGTGGAACCAAGTGGGTCCACGTCAGCTGTGCCTTATGGATCCCTGAGGTGAGACCTGATGGGAAGACCCCAGAGCTGACTGTTGAGAAGTAAAGATGCACTGATTACTTCTTTAAAGGCTTATTCCAGTTTCTAAATTTTTCAAGTTTTGACATGCTCATTTTGATTTCTTTATATAAAAAGCATATGGCAGCATACAAATTTATTATATTTTAATGTCTGTATTATAATAAATTGTTCACAGCACAAAAATAACTTTGATTGTGTCCAATACAACACCCAGGTCGCTATGAATTATTTCTTTCAAATTATTAGACAAATGTATTTGTAGGTAAAAAGTTAAACTATTAGTTCTTTAACATTTTTTTTTCTATTTTTCTTCTCAAAACAGAAAAGTGAACCATATCACCTCTTTTTTCTTTCTTTGTACAAACCTCAGATTAAAGAAATATTGCACTTAACAATGTTTTGGAGGATACAACATTACCGTAATTTTACAGTTAGATGTGTTAGACTGTTAAATCATTCCCCATTTAGGACAAAAACATTTTTCCAATTTGTCCGGTAATAATTAAATTTTTCTTTGAGTATTCGACAAAGAGTGCCCGTAATTTGATTATAAAGAGCGCGACCCATGGCCATACTTTACACTTTATACTCCTTTTAAAACACGCTACAAGGGTTCTGATGTTCTGAGTAGTACTTTGAAAACTGTGAAGTAAGAAAATTAGTACAAGTAGTAAGTACCGTATTTTCCGCCTGATAGGTCGCTCCTTTCTATAGGTCGCATTGTCCAATTTTGTCCAATAAGTTGGAAAAAT
>JARVGQ010000390.1:9859111-9875010 GCA_031762355.1 Hypsolebias martinsi | reverse complement strand
GGTCACAGTCCTTGTGAGATAAATCAAAAGTACAAAGATTTCACTGTGATAAAAACAAACGAGTGGAATTAAAGCTGGAACCTACAACTCTATTTCTTTTTCAAAGATTTCCGAGACGTACGGAGTGAAATGTTGGTACGACGTGCTCTCCTTGAGCTTCACAACATCAAATGCATTGTGTAAGAGTGTGTGTGTTTAGTAGAAGAATTAAAATGCCACAGACAGACAGTCACGTGGTGCATTAACAACCAACAGAGATTCAAAAAAAAAAAAGGAGCCATGAAAATCTCCTAATTATACAGACACAAGCAAACACTTAAAGCAGGGAGCATTGTCTGCAGCCTCCCACATGCATGAATGTACCGAACTGAACCACTCTGCACACGGTTCTGCCCTTTAAACGCACAAAAGATGGGGAAAAAAACCAGAAACAGTAAATAAAATGTGAGCTTGTAAACTGGTTGTTACCTTAAATTCTGATCAAATGACAGAAACATGTTTAGATTTATAATATATCGCTGAAGTGCATCTCTCTCTTTCACTAGTTAAGAAGCATAATGCTCATTTGCTAATACGTATAGCTGTCGTAATATTAATTTTGTCTCTGTTTACAGAAATTAAGTGACTTTTCTTTAGTACTTAGCGATTTAGATTGTGCGGTATCGGCTGGATTATGTCTGTGTCACTTTAAATTTATTCAGATCTGTTCTTGATCACGTGTGAATTCTTGAACTAAAGTAGCTTTTGTTAATTTATGGATCAAGGTGAATGCAACATAAAACTTTTAGGATCTTTCTTCAGCTTATCGTCATGCCTTTGTGAGCGTTGCAGCAAATACGACTTCTGCTGGCGCCTTAGCGTGCTTGCTGTAAAGTTTTATTTTTTACTGCCCTGTTCAGCGCTTCGCACTAAAAGCAACTTTTTCTGTACTCGTCACTAATGAATTTCAACTCATCCCCTAAACTGTATGCTTTGTTTTTCCCCTTTTCTCTCCTTCCTCTTCATTCTTTATGTCCCATCTTCTCCTCGTCCTTCTCTCTGCATACCCCTACCCTTCCTTTAGGTTTGTCAAAGTCCTTCCCATTGGACAACTCGCTGTTCGACAGCTGGCTCGCCCAGTCGGTGCAGATCACCGCAGACGACATGCTGAGCCAGTGGGCTCTGGGTGCCCAGCATCACGACAGAAGTGGCAGCCTGCTCTCTGACCAGGTAGAACTTGAACTGTGGTGACTTGGCTGCTTTTGAGCTGCCTTGACTATAGCAAAACCAGTTACAGGCGGGAGTTTGTGCCACATGTTAGCAACAGTATGAGCAGTCCATCACATTTTGAACCGAGGCCAGTCACTGATGGACAAACTTGTGACAGGAGCCAAAATAACTTGCACACCAGTGTGTCACTAGCTTTTCTACATCTGAGCCACAACAAAACAGACTTACTTCCTCAACAACCATTACTTTAATTGGCATCTATTTATTACTGCTGCTAATATTTAAAACAGTTACAGTGAAATGTGTCTTTAATGATTGAATATTATATTTAATTTCTGAAGATCCTCCTATGGCCTTCCGCTTTGTTTCATGACCCACAGTGGGGCCCTAACCTCAACTTTGGAAAACAATCTTTTATGGTCCAACTCGGACACCCACGGGTACTTCAAGACTAAAGTAAACTAGAAAGTGCATTTTTATGACAGCTGAAATTTGCTTGTGAAGCAGAAACTCAAGCCTAAAGAAACAAAATGCCGACTAAACACTTAAAGAATGAAAAGACTTGCTCCAAGTTAAAGGGGGAGTGACGACAAGAAGGAAGCAAATACGCCGAAGCAGATTTCAAAGAAAACGAGGTTTTGAAAGAGACGCCAAAGTTCATAACACCCATGTCCTGAATGAGCCGAATGTTTTGATACACTGCGTGACTGGCTTAAAAAAAAGTGCAAAGTATGCAAAAGTTGTTAGACTGCAGAAAATGAAATGACTACAGTGTAAATACAAAGCAGGTTGTCTGTGAGAATGATGAATAAGCAACAGAAAGAAGCTGATTGGCATTTAAAAAAACAAAAAAACAAATGTGAAATGTGAGCGTGTTTGAATATTCCTGACAATTCTTCAGTCGTACTTTTAAGAATAATACCAGAATAATACTGAAGGCAAATTAAAGCTCTTGAATGTTAGAAATGAAACTATCACATGTAAAAGTTTGACAAAAAGTGCATAAACATTTATAGCAACAGTTTAGACGTTTTTTATAAAGATCTGAAGAAATCTTTAAAGGGGAAACTTTTTAAAGCTATTCTATTCTCAAGGTATAGACCAAAGTACTATAAATGTCTTTATAACACGTTGTTGATGCATAAAGAGATCAGAATAAATCGACTGAGTTTTTATGCAAGCAGCCGATGTGGTATGCAACTGGTTTTACTGGTCAAGATTCAAGATCTGAGTTTTTTTGTTTTTTCCAGGTTTATTAGAACCACCAAAATATTAACCCCCACATCGCTGAGCTCCACCCGACTGGCCTAATCTGAACTGTCTCTTCCTCCTCTCTTCCAGCTAATGCAGGGCGAGGAGAGCCTCCTGAACCTTATGATGGAGAACTCCATGCAGTCGACCTGGAAAACACCCCAGCTGGGCCGCAAACCCAGAAGCAACAAGTCTTGTGGTCGAGGTCAAACCCCCGCGCCTGCTCAGCCTCTGCCTGCTGCGGCTGCAGCCACAGCCAGCAGCCCCTCCACCGCTAAGAGCCTCTGGGCGAGTGAGGCAGAAGAAAAGTCCAGCCATGGAGGCAGGAAGGGGGAACGGCCCAGAGGCTCTTCCAGGACCTCGCATTACCATGTTCATCACCAGCACCAGACCAGGAGCTCTGACCTTCACAAGGACCCACCACCACAACCGCCCATCTCCAAAATGGATTCCTGCCACATTTCCGAGGACTACGGTCTATGGGACAGCATCCACCTGGGGAACGGCGTTGCTTCGGGGGCTGGATCTGGTTTCGCAGCAAACTCGTCGCCCCCTCCAGCCTCCAGTCCTGGAATCACAGAGCCCGACGCTGGAGCGATCCTACGAGGTGGGGCCCCGCGGCCCCGTCCGGTCCGCCAGGGTAAACCGAGAGCGAGGGGAGGGATAGTCGGGCTGGAGTCCATGGACCTTCCTCTCGCAGGGAAGGGCTCGTCCCTGCTGGACGCTGCTGAGACTGACGGGTACTACTCTGATGGCGAGCAGAGTGATTCAGACATGCGCTCTGGCAGACGCAAACTTCGGCTGTCGCATCTGCGTTCTGGGAACGAGGACCTACTGAGGAGAAGCGTACTAGCATCCTAAGAAACCGAGACTCAAAGTGATGGCCGTTATTCAAGCAGAGCGCTGCTGGTTGTTGTTTTGTTTCCCCATCTGTGCTCAGTAGAAACGACAAACCATGGCTGGATGGCCGTGTTCAACCAAATCTCTGTTACGTCTGTCAACGGAGAGCTTCAGCCCTTAACCTGATTTGTTTTTCGGGGGAATTTGAATGTAGCTGTATGGCCAATCGTACAGTAACTCTTCTCCACTGGACCACGGTTTGTTGTCGACGTTCAACAAACAAGAAAGGGACGCCACCGTTTGTCTTTTGCGTTTTGTATATCTCAGATCCATTTTGCTTCTGGGTGTTGAAGTGCCCGTTGCTGGCCTCCCCTCCGGGGTGTCTGCCAGACTTTAAAACACGTTGGGGCATTATTACTATTACTCAAGCTGGTTTCAGGGTATGCTTCACTCTTGGCTGTTACGGCCCAAGTTGCATCCAGTGAGTTCCTGTTTGTGGAATATGTTCAGTGAAAGACATTTTTCTACCAGAGAGGGTCTGAATATGTGCAGAGGGTGTGACATGGGACAACATTTATTCAGCCTTGCAAAGCACAACTAGCTGATCATGTGAGCAGCGCTCGAGTGCTGATCCTGGGTTGGGGTCAGTTTGATTCTTGTTGACTTAAAAATCTACCCTGAATCATTTAATCTGTTTCCAGCCCATAAAAAGCAGTTATCCAGCTTATCAATTTTTTACTTGGCAAACAGATTGACACCAACCCTGCTGCCGTTTTAGACTGTCGCGGGGACACAGACATCTTTCACACAAACTACTCAAAAGAAAATCCCTTTGCGCACATCAACAGTTAAAAAAAAAAAAAAAAAAGGTTTTTGATCTTTGTCAACTGCTGTTAATCTCGTCTTAAATTCAATTTAACCCCCCTCTAAAACTTTACAGAAATCTCATTGCAGAAACTTTGTGCCTTCTGCCGCTTGTCTTGTTAATCTCTTTCCTCGAGCCTTTAAAAAAAAAAAAAATCATCCAATCAATGAATAAAAATCAATCAGCTGTTTCTCAATCGGATTTGTAACAATCAAAGCTAAACTAAATCCCACTGGACTGGTTACTGCGTGTAGCCAAGACTGGGTTCCTTGTCACCTTAATAATTGAATAGTGCCTAAAACAAGACTAAATGCAGCATTTACCGTTAAGCAACAAAGGATCTGCAGCATTTTGCGAAGCAGAGTCACACTGCACCATCAGTGTGAAACAGACCTACGATATGACACCCCCACCCCCTTAAGTGTCACTGCAGTAGAGTCCTCAAAATACAAGAATTTGGCCAAGTTGGACTATGAGCAACTACCTCACTGGAAAGGTGGCCCCAAAACAATACTATTATTAGAGTTTGATATGTTAAAATAAACCATGACATTTATCTATTTGAATCTTTGGTACTTTTCTTTCACAACCAAGCAAACTAGAACATATTAACTAAAACTTGATTTAATTTGTGGGTTGAAAGCAGCATTGTGCATCAGAAACAAGATGAGCGAGTTCTGTTAGTTCAGCTCTTTTGAAGCAGGGTTCTGTAAAAAGGTCCAGTCTCGTCATTCGCATCACATGTGGTACATGAGGTGGAACTAAATTGTGTACACAGGGTCCCAGTTATATCCAACAATAGCCAAAGTATAAAGTGTAAAAAGAAACGGATCTAAGATATGCTAAACGAACACCAAACGCTACAAGATCTAAGATGTACGCTAGTCACTAATAGTGCAAAACAACAAAACAGCAGCACGAACATGAGTCTTTGTAGGTGAATGAGTACGAATGAATGAATACAGCAGCATGAAATAATCAGCAGCAAGAGATCAGCAGCATGGATAATCGGTATATCAAAGTTGCATTACAATGTTTTTTGGGGGGAAAGGCTAACCCTAACCCTCTTACCTGTTGTACTGGTGGCCTGGGGGCCAAATCAGGCCCACGGGTGAACTCAGTTCGGCCCACCAATTTAATTTTATTTTTATTTTTTTAATAAAACTACATTTTAAATCATAAAATAAGCTCAATTAATGACAATAACTGCTGGATTTCCAGCCCCTGAGCTCTTGGCTTTCAGTAACTGTGGCCTCCTGAGCAATTTAGTTGAATATCCCAGAGCTAGTCCAACAACAGCAACAAAAACATAACAAAATATAACAAATATAACATAATAATAATATATAACATAACAAAAATATATCGTCTTTCATATTAGTTCGTGCAAATGCCATTTTATAACCCTGTTCATTGTCGTCATATTACACAAAACAGCAGCAAGAAGCACACTTTTGGCAGGAATCTTACAAATATTACTTATGACATTAACTGCTATGTAAAGATAATAATATCAATTATTTTGAGACTGAAGCTTTTTGTTTAAATAGCCACCATTGGTCTTAGCCCTGCTGATTATCCGTCAGCTCATCATCTGGCAAAATTAAAAGTATTTGTCCTAACTGATGTTCAAAGAGCTGTCTACAACAGGTAAGACATTAATTATTCATAACCTTTTCACAGAATCCAGTTTCAGAAGATCTGAGCTATTCTTTTAAGACTTTACCATCAAAGTATTTAACAGAAACCATGCAAGGCATTGCTATCAGACAACAGACGTCAAAATAGTTTAGTTTCTTAGCGTTCTCATCTATGCAGTCTGTAGTTTTTCGGAGGTTGTGACATCATCATGGCAGCAACTCGAGTCTGACTTGGCCAAGCCCTTGTAGCAGCGGCTCCACTGCATCCACACGTTGACGACGCTAAAATGACGACATCGTTTACGTCGGCGCTCTTGTGAGGTGTGTTTCATTTTTCGACAGTTTTACTGAGTTTTTGTTCTCGTAGAGAGTTGTATTTTTTACTTAAAAAAAAGGCAGTTTGTGGTATTCTCAGGGGTTTAAAAAATAATAATAAAATGTAAAAAACATGTATGTAAAATATATATCATACACAATATATATATACAGTCAGACGTGTATGTCTAGAAACTTCCTTATTTGGCAAGCTTCGTTATTTGATTTCCAACACGACTACTACTGAACTAACTACTTCTCAAACGGAGTTCAACAGTCCTACAGATTATTTCATCTTCTTTACCAAATTCAAAACGGTTTATATCGTCAGGGGCGTGATCAAAACCAATATGAACCTGTGTGGGCCCAGAAACAAAGTGCAACTAATTATTTTTAAATGGCTGCTCAACACAGGTTTGAACTTTCAAGCGGAGTTACAATTTCATTCTACTTTCCATTTCTTTCTTACAAAAAAAACAATGGGTGTTTAGGAGCGACCACGCCAAAGAACACATCTGCGTGTCCAGGCAGCATGTTTTACACACGTGCTCTTAAGGATTTTTAAGGTGGACAAAACGTCCGACATTAACGCCGTCAGCTCAGGCACGTCGTTCGTGTCACGTGGACTCCTTTAGGCGGAGAAGTACCAATAATTCTACCACCAGTACATCCAATCTGGATTCTTCCAGATCAACAAATCGATGTTGGTTGTTTAACACAGACGGACATATTTAGCCCCTACAGAAAAAAAAAAATCCAAAAGCTGCTTAAGCTCTCCATGTCACACACACACACAAGGTGGTACAACAGGGTTCTAATGTAAAAGATGACTAGTTTTTTATGTATATGTGAGGACGCCTGAGCGTACTCAGAGTGAAACACCCTCTATTAGCAGGAGCGTATTATCACGAGCGACAGCGCTGAGTCTGTGTCCTTCAGGTGTAGCCATCGTAGAAGATTCCCATTGTTTGTGCTGTGAGAAGATACTAATCGAAGAGGTTGCACCATGCAGCTGTGAGATATTAAACTTCTACGTTGGCCATCACAAATGACCATAACACATACACAAAACAAAAATGACAGCATCAGAACTGTTTTTATTTTTAAAGCGAGGCTATAGGTTCCTCCGTCTTATGGTTGTTAACGTTCCTGTGCTTCTAAGACAGGAAGACGTATTCTTGGTTTCAATGTTCAGAGTAGCCTGATGTTGTAGACAGTGGTTTTAGATGAGGCCTCACAAGTACGGCCTTGACATGTAGTAGTAAATGCTCTGGCTGCACAGCGCCAACGGGGAAGGAAAGCAATTGTTTTGTGTTAATAACGTTAGAAAGGTGGTTCGGTGTTTTGAGTCTGAAACGTGCTTCATGCTTCTGGTTGTGGTCTTCTCCCTCGAGTCTGTGCAGCCTCAGCAAACAAGAACTGGTTAGTATTCTCTATTTACAGCGTGGCTTCAACGCCCTCTCCTTCCGCTTCGTAGATACTGTCGACTGGACTTTTTATTGCAGGTTTTGTTTTCGTTTTTACTTTTAAATAAAAATCAACATCCTCCGTGTGGCGTGGTGGTGCGGGCGTTCGCTCACAGTCCAACACGTGCTCTGGTGATCTTTGAATTTCGCAACCATCGTCGGGTCAAAACGTTAAAGAGATTTCAACCGGTGAAAACCGTCGTCCGTTTCTCGCATCGGCGGAGCTGGTGCACGTTTGAGCAGAACTGTTAGCGTGAATGCTACGCTACAGAACAAAACAGCCAATTGAAATGAACTGATTAACAGCAGGTCAGAAAACCGCCTGCTGGTGGTTTAGAACCGTAAATTTCATGAAACATGTTTTAAAATTCAAAGACATCACTGCACCAGAAGGGCAGGGTTCCTCAAAACCTCTTCAAATATACATAAAGGTTACGTTTGAGTTTATCAAGCGGCGACCTTGTTTGCAAAAATCCTGACAGAAATAAATACAATTTGGCCGCAGCTGAGCTGAGGAGGTTTTGGTTGCGCCGTTAACGCAGCGTCTCCTCGGCTGCGGCTGGCCTTCCCAACGGTTGGAAACTGGCTTGAGGCTGACGTTGGATCAGTTCAAACGGGACTGACCGCTCGTTTAATGCCACAACACTGGCAGTTCAACTGAAAGCTTCATTTGAGTAATAAAAAGGTTCGCAGAACTAAAATCTTATTTTTTTTTTTATATTCTTTTGTACAGTTTTACACAAAATCAGGTGTTCTGTGCTTCCAGATTCTGTCGTCCTCGTTTTACTGTCCTACGCCAGCCAACCCACCCACCACTGGGGCTTTTACACAATATTCACATTTACAATAATGTATTATACTGTTCAATTACTACTGCTAGACACTTTCATATTCAGTGTTTTGAAAAAGCCTGCTGTGAGCTTTTCTTCTGTTTTCTTTCGTGATGCTTAGCTGGCCGCCGTGTCAAACCAGAACGCTGACTCATAATCTGCTTCCACCGTTCTTAACTCGCTTTTCGCTCTCCTCTTTGTTCCGGCTGAATCCGGACGCGCTGTACAGATCAGAGGTTTAGTCGTGTAAACAGAGCTGCTGTGGAGGAACAAAAAAATAAAATAAAATAAAAAGTTCAATTCCGTTTCAAACCGGTGGAGTCAGCGAGCAACACTTTTAATCTGAAACTTTATATTTTAATTTGACTTTACAGTCGTCGCCGAGTGAAAGTGACAAGAAAACATTTTTAGTTTAAGGCTAAAACGATAAACATGTTTACGGTAACGCCTTGACGTTAAAGTTTCACTGCTTGTTTTTGTTTGCAACCAGCAGCAGATTGCACGCATTGCAAATCACTCGTTTGTAAGCGAAAACTGGCCAATTAATATGATCAAAACTGACTCTTATTTTACAAAAAGAAAACAAAATATTTTATACTGAGCTATATCCAACGGGGCAGTTTGAAGCTACAGTCATGTCATCAACAGGTTGAAATGCAGGTATGCAGTCAATGTAAACAAAGCTCATGTATCTGCATACTGCACTTAAACACTTCGGCTGTTTCCGTAGGTAAACAAAGCCACACGGTGGCAGCCATTCACAAAGTTTACACACAAATCTTTCATTTAGGAGTCATTAACCATTACTTTGTGCTTAATGTGAAGAAAATTAAGCTATTTTTATTTTATAAAGTCTTCATGAAATAGCAGCTAGTACCGGTACCTTTAAGTGTCTGCTTTTTTTATGTTTATTGTGTCTACATTTTAATGTAGAGCAACAAAAATCCAGAGAAGCCAAGATTTGTCTGGAGATCGTCAAATTTAAAAACGGTCGATTTCACCCGGTTGCACTAAGAAGTTTACGACCAGTCGGCTTGTTTCCCCCTGACGCTGTGGGTTTTCTGCCCCTGTCCTTGATTGAATCTAAAAAGGAAACCCAATCTGCCTCCACCCTCTAGTTTTCAACACAAACTGGGATTGATTCTGTATCCAGGGCAGCGCAAAATGTTTTTAGACTAAAGCTCCCATCTGCACAAACGGTGCACCTTATTCCGCCTCCCACCACCAGCAAAGTCCACATGATTTCTCCATCCCTGCCCTCGACTCCAACTCGCTCCTCTCCTTGCCCGGTGATCAGCCTTTTTTTTAGCAGACATGGCTTTTTTTTTTTATCGCTTTCCATACATAAAATAATGAAAAAGAAAAAAAAAAACTTTGTAGCTTTAAAGGACAAATGGCAACAGGTATGAGGAGGTGAAACCGTTGCACTCAGAGCTGATTTAAAGACTTTGGAAAATAAAGAGAAGAGACATGTTGAGAAATAAGAGAGGGATGTTCACTGAACTGAAGCCGGGGAGCGAAAGAGAACGAGGACAACTTGTTCTTTCCGCTGCTTTCTGTTTGCAGCCTGTCTGCACAGTCGAGTTAACAAGCAGCTAATACAAACACCGCCAGGCCCTCGTCGAGCTCTGGTTCTCTGCTCGTGAAGCCCGTCGACTTCAATCGAACGATCAAATCAGGAACCGACGCTGGGAAATTACGCATCCAACTGAAACTCGTTTTTATTCGATTATGGGTTAAATCATTAACTATAACTCCCAAGAAGCGTTTGAGGAGTTCTTTCTGCTTCATTTACTGATCCCCCCCCCAAAAAAAGCCATATTAATACCAGCTTTATCATTTAATGTCATAACGACCCTGATGTTTTCACAGCAGGTTTACATTTTCAAGTTTCTTCCATTTATTCTCATCGAATTTACTTTTTCGCATTAAAACAAAAACATATGACCTCTATCAACCAAAAAGAAAAAGCCAGACCTTCTTGTTCGGTGGTTTTAATTAATGCGTCTCAGCTGATGTTTAGAAGAAAGTCAACTTTTCCTCCCATGTGGTCCTCTGGTTGTGGCCCAGAGAGGACCACGCTCTCCAGACAAAGTGAACGTGTAAATACAAGCAGAATCTATCAGCTAAAGCAACCTTCTCGCCCACGGCTACATTTAGTAGCAGTAATTACAGACTCAGCCAGGATTCTCACACTGACTCTAGAGAACGTGTTGCTGCCTCTAGATGGAAATACAACCTTTGTAGATCAAATGGAGACGCGATTTTAAATGATTTAAAAACACACAGAGTCCCCTTGTTCTGAACTTATTGCTCTTTCTGCTTTATTATTTATATATTTTTTTGTCATTTTCTCTATATTTGCTTGGACTCAACCGTTTTACATCTACATTTAAAATCTAAAGTCTGGCGTTGCGCATCGCTCGTCGTCTGTCATGTTTCAGACGAAGATCATTTTATGTTGAAAAATGAAAGTCGTAGCTGTGAATGACTCTCAGCTACTACCACGTCACGTTTCAGCTCAATACCTGCCAGAATGACTTCGGTCAGGGGTGTCCAAACATTTTCATACTGTATGTGGACCAAAACCTTTAAGATGAAAGGAGACACGAGTCACAAAAATGTGAATTATAATAAATAAGCGTACATACTTTTAATGATTTCTTTTAACTCAACGTAAACAATATTTTTTGGAGAGTGGACAGAATTTACTAAGTTTGGTGGAAAAGGTGTTCTAAATTGTTGTACAGTAGTCCCTCGCTACTTCGCGGTTGGTTTATCATTGAGTCGCTCTATCGCGGTTTTTCAAAATAAGATTGGACATGACACAATTGGCTGATTGATGGATGAGCCGCACGATCTGCATTTTCATTTAAAATAATTTGTTTTTAATTATTTAGCACCTCCTGCAGCTTTGTGCAGCCCACACTACTGCAGTTAAACAGCTGATTCACCATGCAGAGCGGAGAAGTGGGCGTGGCCAAGAACGCTGGCAGAGCGCTGAAATCATGACATGCTGTGCTCTTTTAGAGTGTTTAGTGTTGAGAAACATTGTTTAGAATATTGCTTGTGGGAAGGGTTTAAAATGTCTATTGAAATATATACAGTATATATAAAATAAACTACTACTTACTACTATTCCTACTTTGCGGTTTTTCACTTATCGCGGGTCTTCAGGGTACAGATCCCCCGCGATAAACGAGGGACTACTGTATATCCAAAACATTAAAAACTTCATAAACGTTAACATTTTATTAATTTATTTTTTTATTTGATTTAATTGATTTATTGCCAAAGGATTGTATTAAACTTAATATTGCTCATGTTGAGACTTCTTAATCCGTTTTGCTGTTAAACCTAAAAATGATGTAAAAAGAGAATTAAATTTGCAAAAGGTCCACATCTCTTAAGCCCACAGGCCAAAATGATGCCATCTTTAAACTGAAAATGTGGGCCGCACAAAATCACTAAGGGCCACAGATGGCCCCCGGGCCACACTTTGGACACCTCTGACGTAGTCGTTTTGTGTTGAGTCATGTATACAAGCTGTGGCGGCCATCTTGAATTGGATCGACTCCAACAGATAATCAGTTATAGACGTACATCAGATCATCACTTTCTGTACATTTCACAAAAAATTAGTGGCTCATGAGATATTTTGTTGACAGAAACGGCAAATAAGTATTTGTCCTTCATGTTTCAGCAGCGGTCGATAATTACCAGACAGGAAGATGAAAGTTTTGGTTTATAACAGATTTTGCCAGCTCACTGTGGTTTTCACCCACACTTATCTCCTCCTCTCCCTCTGTTTTCTTTTCTTCATCATTGCCAGTAATTGTCTTGCTGTGCTTTGCTTTTGTTTTCTTATTCTGCTCTTTTTTTTTTCTCCCTCGACCATTATTTCTTGGCATCTCCTCTCGGTGCACAACAGACAGTTTCTGACTCATTAATCACAAACGCGCTCGCTCGCCTCTCCTTGACCTATAAATCAAGTTTTCTCCCTCAGGTTTAAACACGACTAAACTAAAAATGTGCTGAATTTTAACTTTAAATAAATTCTGCGACTTTAAGGCACTTCTGAGTAGCTATTTTGTTATATAGCATCAGTTATCTAAAGTAATATATAATCAGTTAGCCTTTTGTTTAAACAGTTTCCTCTCGTAACATGTTTAATCATCTTTCTGCATCTTGTAGGTTTGTTTAGACGCTTTAAATACCAGTCATTCAAAGCAGAGTTGTAACATCCTTCTCTTCCTGTTGTATTTGTCCTTACAAAAGAAAAGAAAAGTGGTAAATTTTCTGCTCCTGTCCATTTTTTCCCTTCACTCTGCATCGGTTCTTCTATACAATAATATGAATGTTGCAGGAGTTTATCCTTCTGTATTCTTTGTTTCAAAGAATGTTGTGCCATTTGTTAATAGCAAAGAAAAACTATTGAACATATATTAAAAAAAGAGCTATTTTAAATTATTTTTGGCTTTTTTTGCTATATTTATTTTCTTGTATTAGAATCTTATTTGTAGGAGGGAAAAAAATCAAAAAATGTATTTTTCATTAGTGCGAAAAACCTATTTTCTTCCTTTTTGTACAATTTCGATGTTTTAAGCGAGACTTTGAAAAGCAATATGATGATGATGACGAAGATGTTTCCTGTGACTGTATCTGCATGCTGTTTGTGTTGCCTTAATGATGGCTGCATCCCACTACGGCCCACCCCACCCTGCTGCGTATCCCACTCCCCTCCCAGACAAGACCTCCCCCTTGAATCCCACTTCATCTGATCCAGTCCAGTCCAGTGCAGTCAATAAAGCAGTGCTTTCTGTGTACACAGACTCTCTGCCTCTCTGTTCATCGCACAAACTTGCAAACGGGGGCCTCGGTGGTGCCATGCAGAATATTACCATTAGTACATTTAAATACAATCTAAACTGTATTTAGTTTAGCTTTTAGTTGTTGGTTTTGTTGTTTAGAGTCATCATCACAGGCATTTCAACCCCTTCTCAAAAGTGTTAGAGCTGAATTTTGACGCATGCACAGCTGCTGCAAGGAAGTGCTGTAAAGTTGAAGAACATTAACAGCATAAAACAAAGAAATAAGATCAATCAAATCAAACAAGAGCATCTTGGAGCAGCGGGTTTTGGGTGGGGTACTTCCTCTTCTGACAGAAGCTGAGCAGCAGCATTCTGGACCAACTGGACGTGTTTGAGGACCAGCTGAGGAAAAGTGTTAAAGTAAGTAAGAAATTGGTCCAAATGTGCCCATTTCCATCTCAAATGTGTTCTTCACTACATTAAATCCCAAACGTAAGGTGTGGGGGGGGGAACAATATGCACAACCTAAAATACAATTATGAGCTCTGCGCATGACAATAAGCTGAGATTGTCAAAAACACAAAATGCACTTGCTGCGACTTGCTGCTTGGTGGGGAAACAGTTTACTGGAACTCCTCAGACTGATGAAGCCCTCCGGATAGAGGGCGAAACGTCTCTATAAAAAAGAAACTGTCCAGATGACCTGAGAATTATTGGATTTGGTTCCTGGATGACTGAGCATGAACTTTGTTGACTTGCTGGTTGTTTTCAAACAATTGAGACTATAATGAATTATTTTCTCACAAATGCTGCTTTTTGGTCTTAAAATCTTAATAGATTAGCTGCAGCTAATCAACTTTTTGAATGGAATTATGGAAGCTAAACAGCTTTTCCATGATATTCTAATTTTTTGGAAAGGGTCTGTATGTATGTGACTAGACCGGACTGTTTTTCAAAAGACATAACCTCGACCTGCGGGAGGAAGATAAAAGGTGATATGTTTGTGCACTAAAACAATAACAAATTAAATATTGAGCTACATATATCCTATTTTTATCACAGAAAATGTGATGCAATTTGCAAAGTTAGTGATTCAGGAATTTAATGCACCCACCCCCCCACACACACACGCTAATATTGTTACTCGGGAGCCGCCACTGTTTACAATTCAGAACTGTTGACTGAAGTGGGACAAACTTTCCAAGAAAGCATTTTGGAACGTTTCCACATAATATTTAATTTATTCCATAATATAATTGGACACTGTTTAGGCATAAAACATCTGTAATTCCTATAAAACTGTAATTAAGCTGGGATCTTCAGGCAGCTTGACACTATAAAGAACTGACAAGAATCCAAGTTTTATTAAGGAATAAGAAAACCACAAAAAATTCTGTTTGAAGCGTTCACACACTTCTGCCATATATACTAAATATATGGCTTTTTACACTACAATGAAACTCATAAAATAAAGGACTTTTGAACCATAAATTCAAAAAGTAACACAAACTTAAAACAATCCTGAGGCCGACAGAAATCTGGAGTTTGTCAAAAGGTCTGAGACAAATTGGACCAAAGGCAAATAAATACTTTAATAACAGCGTAAAGTGTTATGTGATGGAACAGGTCAGATCTTCTAAACCATCCAGACCTCACCATAAAACCTCCAAAGACTTGGCCAGAAGTCTAAAAGAACAATGCAGCGATGCAAACGCAAGCAAATCATGAGAAATTAATTTCTTACTGAGCAGGGCCAGCAAACTTCTCCAGAGAGGACACACACACGCTGCCAACTCCAGGCTGGAGCAGCTTCGCTACAAGAATGTAAAAGTGCGTCATTGGCCCCAGCGACAAGAGTTAAGTGCCATGACATAAATCTGTGGAATGACAAAGACTAAGCCAATAAAATTATATAAACTTACAGCTGTATTTCCAAGAGGCAATGAAAAAGGAGAGACGGGGACAAAATTGTACCTTTCTGTTGAACTTGATCTTTTTTGGGTGTACTGTAGATTTTGGGTGGGGGGTGGATTTTTTTTGTTTTGTTGATGTTAACGTCATTTTACATCACAAAAGTATATGTTCCTGATAAATATTTAATTAATGTGTTAAATGGCTAAAATTAAAGACCAAGAAGTCCTTGAAGGAAGCCATTATCCTGTCTTTGGTCCAGTTTACCTGAGAATGATCTACAGAAACTGTTTGTCCATGCTGATGGTGGATGAGTCACATATTTACACAGGTGATGCTGTGCTCATTGACTCTGCTGTGGTTTCCATGCCAGGTCACTCACTAGCTGGTGCTGTGATTTTTGCATTTCAACTACATGCACGTGCAGGCAAACACTTCAGCAAGGAAACCATTACATCCTCTGTGGTGAGTAGGGGGGAGGGGGAGTCTGAGATTGTCATCATTGTACGTTCCTTTACAACGATGACAATCTCAGACACACACCCCACCCAGCTCAATATTGCACCTGAGATACACCCAGGTGGAGCAGTGGGCAGCTATGTAAGTGCCCAGGTGCAATTGGGGATTAGGTGTCTTGCTCAGAGACACCACGGAATGTAGGAATGTCTGGGAGTCAAACCTGCAACTTTCTGGTCCCCAGTCGGCTGCCCTGCCTCTACCCCACCTCGGCCCCATCCACCCCACCTCGGCCCCATCTATCA
>JARVGQ010000390.1:9788784-9801980 GCA_031762355.1 Hypsolebias martinsi | reverse complement strand
ACAAAGCTTTTAAAAAAAAATCAGTAAACAAGTTCTCGGCTTCTTTTTGCAGAGAAAAATAACCTTTTAGACGAAGGCACGGGTTTCAACCGTGAATTTTTGGAGCTTCGACAAGACTGAGGCTTTTTCCCCCGAGGTCGGCCTGTTAGCTTAGCTCATAGCTTAGCTTCTCAGCTTAGCTGCTTTTAACACCCATAACCACAATTTTGGACGGTTAAAACAGATTTTAAAGCGAAAGAGAGGAGTCAGTGAAGAACGCCGGAGTTGAGCCTTTTGTTATCCAGTGTCTTCAGTAGAAAAAGAGACACAAAGAAACGATAGAGCCGATGAATGAAAATGAGGTTGATAAATTTCATTTATCATGCGCTTAATCGATTTATCGTTTATCGCGACAGGCCTATAAGCCATTGTTGGTCAAGGTATTTTCTGCACCACTTTGCGCATGTTTTATATCCACTCATCTAATTTCATACACGTGGATTGTATTAATTGTTCATCCTGCGTGTCTGGTGTGTAAAAATAAGTTTTCACATCAACAGTTTCTCAGTATCACCTCTAAGTGTCACTGATGAACCAATAAGTATAGAAATGTGTGCACGTCAGCCATGAAGTTGGCATGGGGCTGCACACATTTCCACAGTCATTTCATTCTTGATGCATCTGAAGTTCTGTGTGGAAAAAACGTTGTGCGCTACGTTTCCATGCAAACGCACGCTTTGTGCATGAGGCCCCTGGTCCAGATAAGAATGGAAAAGAGAAATTAGCATAAAGATAAACGTCTGCGTTTAAAAAAGCTCAATGGTGATACAGGTGGTTGTAGAGCAGGTTCTCTACTAATGAGGTTTATAGTTGGAGCCACGTTACGTACGTTGTTGGGGTTTAGAGTTTTCTTACTGTTTTGTTTGAATCCCCGTCGGTTATTAAAATCTTTTGCACATTTTCCTGTTTTTAGGTGGAGAAGAAGACCAAAACCACCGTGCTGACCGCTGCCCTGCTGCTGTCCGGCATCCCCGCTGAGGTCATCAACCGCTCCATGGACACCTACAGGAGGATGGGGGACGTCTTCTCCGACCTCTGCGTTTACTTCTTCACCTTCATCCTCTCTCATGAGATCTTGTTGCTGATGGGCTCAGAGACTCCCTGACCTGAAGACGGCAGCGCTTCCTCTTCTTCTCGTTCCTTCCAGTCCCAACAAGGCATGCTCGTTTGCACCCTGTGGTGGTTTTCTGTTGTTATCTCTCTGAAGGTGAATCTGCTGCTTTATGAGCGGGGCTACGCAGTATCTGAACGAGCGCACAGCGTTCCTGCCCCTCAGGATTCCTCCTAAACACTAAGCTACGTGAGAGTCCAGTGTTTATTACAGGCCTATTTTTTGTTTTTACGTCTGAACAGAAACTCTTAGGCAGAAGGAAGGTTCGCTGTAAGAGTTTGTGTAGAGAAAAAACATCTTAGTACTTATTTGAGCCAATTTTTTTTTTTTTTTTTACTTGAAATGTAATACAGGTTGTGCTAAGTCTGACAAAGCCCTAAACAGCTGCACATTCAGGGAACACCTCTGAAATAACACATCAAACTGGAAACAAAATGACAGGAAAAGTCAAGATTGTTCCAAAAGTGAGCTGGTTTCATCAAATAGGTCCAAGTAGGTGGCGAGTCTCTCTTCCTTCAGTGGCTACATTTCCTTTTTTGAATATTTTATGAACTTTTTGACTTGATCTTCTTTAGTTTAATTGCTCTAAATTCAGTTTTGGGGATCTAAAATGTAACAGAACCTGTTCTGTGTTGGTAGAAAAGAGGTTTTGGAGACGTGTGTTACAAAGAATCATCTGAGAGGTTAAAAAAAATAGTTTTGAACAAAGTGACATTTCTTGACAGTGGCATTTCCAGAAAATGCATTACTCCATGTTCTCAGATTTCAGAGCAATATTTGGATTTAAGTTAAGCAAATCCTGTTGTTTTGTTAAATTTATGGCCAAAAACTGCAATTGGCTTCCCTGATTTCCCAAAAATCATCAACCGAAGCTCTAATCTTCATCAGCGTCTAATTTGATCCCTTATTTTTCTGATTAATCTCAGAGTTGAGCCTCAGATGTGATGTTTAAAACCTCCGATGTCTTGTTTCTTCAGTCGGTTATCACTTAAACTCACTAATTACGTGGAGAAATGCTTCATTCTTTTTGACCCATTAAGTCGTTGCTACAAATGAGCTCGAGTGCTTTCAATAAAGTCTAGTCAAGAAGGTGAGACGAGTGGAAACCCCAGATTTTGAATGTAAGCCCTTTGGTTGTTTAGGCCGAAAAACAAATACGGACTTCTTTAAGGATCGGCTGCAGCGTGTCGGTCCGAACTGTTTAGTTTGTGAATGTTTGTGGCGTCGCTTTAATTTATCCTTTCTAGAAAAGGTTCACCTGAAACACGAGCCAGTGTCTCTGTCTGGATCTTCTGCAGAAGCTTTTAGTCCTGCAGTTTGTAAAAAGGTTGTTTTTTGTGCCTCTTGAGCTCAAAGTTGCAGTAATTTCATATGAAAATGAAAAAGTTGTTGGTTTGTGTTGTTAATGCTCTGTTTGTGTGTGTGTGTGTGTTTCTGGTGAAGTGTCGCTTTGCTCAACTTTTGTACATTATTCTGCCTAAATCTTTGCTGTCTTGTTTCGTATTTTAATGTAAATTAATTTATTAATGATTTACACCACCCCCCCCCCCCCCAAGTCTGTTTAATGTGGTTTATCTTACCGCTCATCTAATCTATTTGATGTTTTTTTTTTTTATAATTTTCCTGAAGAACCGTTTTTAATAGCTAAGGTAATTATGATCTTGACAGTTTTTGCTTCCATTGGACAGTAAATGCCAAATAAAAATCTCTTGTGCGACTTACTCCATTTTGTTTGTCTTTTGGGTTTTTAGCAGTTTAACCAGAACAAAAAGGATGTTCTGTGATTGTAAAATTCTCTTGTAAGGTCAAAATTATAACTCAGGTTTTGAGTTTATTCTAGTTACTTCTCATACCATGCCACTTTATTTATAAAGCACTTAAAACAGCAATAAGGCCAACCAAAGTGCTGCGCAGCAAAAACAAGTGAAGGACACAGGAAAAAATACATCGCTCACACAGAAGTAAGGTTGATTGATGCAGTGGTTCCTGATTGTGCCATTAGGTGGAAACAACATGACTTCTGTATTCTCATTAAAATTTTAAGAAATTTAAAGCCAACCAGTCCCTTCTGTCAACCAGGCAGTCAAGAGGTTGAACAGGACGTGCACCAGTGTGCTTCAAAGGGAAGTTAATTTTGACAGTCATCGCCATAAAAATGAGAAGATATGACATTTTTATGAAAAATGGCACCTAGTGGCACCAGGAATAAAGATCAGAGGATCGAGGATGGATCCCTGCGGTACCCCCCCCCCCACACACACACACTGAAGAGCTGTTGATATTGATATGACTTCTGTGACTTTTTAGTAGATGTGCAGTTTTTGATTGGCGCCCATGAAACCGTTCCTAAAATTATCTACTGTTAAAACCAAACAAAGGTTTGCTCCGTAAACACATCAACCTTTTGTTCTTTCGTGGGCACTGAGATCTGATCAGCTGGTTGTCCCGAAAACTAGGCTGAAGCTCCGAGGAGGTTGGGCTATTTCTGTTGTGGCTCTTAAACTTGAAAACAATCTGCCCCTCAACATCAGACAGACTCTTCAATTTCTGTGTTATTAATTTCATTGTAATAGAATTTAACCCATAGCAAGTCAATTTAAAATGTTGGTCTATGTTCTCTGTTTACTTTCTTCTGATTTAAAGAAAAAGTATTGTTTTTATTTCTGCCTTGGTCTTATTTTATCATTGTGGCCAGCACTTTGGTTATAACTCATAATGTCAGGCACGCTCTCATGCAGCTTTGTGAAGTCACGCTTGGAGTATGTGTTGACTCAGCTACTGCCACACCAAACTTTAGCTCAACATCTGTAAAACTGTAGCTTGTAATGTGTTTTCTAAGGTCACTTGGCTGTGTCAGCCCTCTTTAATGGAGGGACTCTGAAAGTCAAATCAAATATTTCCTGTTATTTTTTTCTAAAATCAGTGGTTTATGAGATATTTTGCTAACAGATTGGACAGGGACATCTCCAAATAGTTAATAGCAATATTTTATATAAACAGTTAGTAGTCAGGACATGTATTGAGGATCGTCTCAGCTGCTGCTACACCATATTTTGTTAATAATTGAAAATTTATTAAAATTATTAAATTAAGACTCACATCCCCATCCAGACAAATCACTGTAATGCCATTTTAATTGGACATTTGACACTTTATCTGTGCTGCTGATTATCCATGATGCTGATATTCATACCCATCTGCTCACAACAGACTGCTGTTTAATACACCTTATTACATTTTTGTTTAGCGTATAGCTTAGACCCTTGTATGCTGTTTCTATTTTATAAACTTAATATTATTGCTATTTTTGGGTATAAATGGGACCTTGAGTACACAATTTTGTTCCACTTCATGTATGACTTGATGCGAAAGACAATAATGAATGATAAAATTATAAACATATTTGTACTTTTTAAGATCAGGCTACGGTGGCAGCCGTCTTTAGTCAAGTTCACTGCCAAACATTAATCAGTTGTAGATGTATAGTAATAATTAGCTTCTACAAGTTTTATTAATCTGTGATTCATGAGATATTTTACTAACAAGCTAAGAGACAAATGAACATGGGGGAAACATTTTATAGCCTGCTTGTTTTTTTAATAAAAGTATTTAAATAAATTCATCTCGTATGATTTACTAGTAGAGATAATTAAAATACAATATATTAAAAAAATTGTTTTGTTTTATAATTTGAAGTCATGCAGCAGCAGCTAAACTATTTTTTATTTGCTGCGCTTGCGACCTCCTGCCGCGGGATGGCGCTGCTGTTAAAGCTGGTTTGGACTTTCTCCGAACTTCCGCGGTTTTATGTTCACCACTTGCGCAGGTTCTACTTGGGTTCATGCGACACAAACAAACCCTGCAGTAAATATTCGTCACTCTCCGTCAAGTAATTTAACTTTTTACGAGAACAATATTCGTGAACCCGGAATGGGCCGTGAACTGAGGTATGTCCAAGTTTTCGGAGCATTTAAAACTCCTTTAAGCGGCTGGTAATGACAGTTTCGCTCCTGAAACGCTACAACTAGCATGCTAGCTAAGCGTGCGCTAAGTCAGGTTTTCTTCATTTCTTGTACAACCGAGGGCCTAATTGTTGATTTTATCGCCCCCGCAGACACTACAGGAAGCGGTCGGCCTCCCGGTCGAAGAGTCGCTCCCCGGAGAGGCGCTCCAAGAAAGACGATCGAGACCGAAACAGGAGAGATCGGTCGCGGAGTCGAGACCGCCGAAGGTCCCGATCCAGAGACAGAAAAAAACCCAGGTATGTTTCTTGGACAGATCCTAAACCATATTGATTAAATTAAAATATACTCATGGTCACATTTTCATTATCACGGCTACTTTGTAGCATTGTGGACCTAATGATACACTAAATGTTTTGATCATCAGTAAATTCTTAGATTGAATCCCCAATAAAAACAAAACAGAAAAACAACTGAGGTTTGTGTTAATTTTCTCTCAACATGCGTTGTTTTGATTAAGGACATCTAGCATCATAATGTCGACCAAAGTCATACTTGCTTTTATATTCACCCATTGTCTGTTTTGTTCACATAATCGGACTGTCTTGGCCAGACGTTCGAGGAGCAGAGAAAGGAGAAGGTCCAGAAGCCGTGACAGGAAGCGTTCCCGGAGCAGGAGCAGAAATCGCAGGTCTCGAACTGCCAGCCCAGCAAAGAGCAAGAAAATCGATGACAAGTGAGGCGTTTTTCTGATAGATAAATATTGATTTATTTTTTTTTACTTCTTTCGGCTGCTCCCTACCTTAGGGTCACACAACTTGGCTATTGTTTTTATGCTGGATTCCCTTCCTGATGTAACTACAGACCATTGAGCTACCACAGCCCTTTGTGTAGAGCAGGGAGCTGCAGTCTAGGGTGCTCAGGGGAGCAGATGGTGGGGGTTAACAGCCTTGCTCAAGGGCCCAGAGTGGAACAAATGAGGTTGGAGGCAGGTGTGGGTGCTTCACCTTTCCTACCCACATTTTTGATGTCATTCTGGGTGGTTGAACCAGCAATCTTCCAATCACAGGCTCGTCTTCTCTAACCTCTGCCCCGTCACTCCACCGTTATATACAGTGTATATATATATAGATATGCATATAAATACTTTTAAGTCTTCAAGCTGTCATAAGGAGACAGACATGACAAACGTTAAAATTAAATGAAGCATAATTCCACTTGTTTTTTTATTTTATTGTGTTCACAGGCCAAAGAGCAAAGAGAAAGACAACCTTCATCCTGTCTCTGACAACAAAAAGGTTAAAGAGGAGAAAGACGATGAGAAGGTTGAGGATGTAAGTTGTTGTTGTTTTATTTTTACTGATTTCTACCGCCTTTTTCTTACTTTAGTTTCTGACTAAAAACATTAAGTTGCCTTTTTGAAATTCTTAGAATAAAGTTGGCCTTTAAATGATCACCAGCTTGAGGTGACATAATATTTCTTACTTTTCTTTCTGTTTGTGTCTCTGCAGCAAGACTTTGACCAGAACAAACTGGAGGAGGAGATGAGGAAGAGGAAGGAGCGGGTGGAGAAATGGAGGGAAGAGCAGAGGAAGAAGGCCATTGAAAACATCGGAGAGATCAAGAGAGAGCTGGAGGAAATGAAGCAGGGCAAGAAATGGAGCCTCGAGGATGATGATGGTGAAGACGCACACTGAAACGTTTCAATTTGAGAAATAAAATTCTGTATAAACATAAAAATACTAACACTCTTTCCTCTGCAGGGTCATTTAAATAGTCACTTCCTGGTTCTTATTGAGGTTGTTTTTGTAGTTTATTAAAAAAAAGCTCCTTTATTCCAGATGATGATGAGGAGAACTCAGCTGTGATGGAGGCAGATGATGATGAAGAAGAAGAAGCAGACGGAAAGGAGGAGGGCAAGGAGAAGGATGCAAAGGAGGTGAAAAAAGAGGAAGGCGAGATGGAAACCGAGACTCCTGTGGAGCAGCAGGCTGAAGAAGATGAGGTTGATCCTCTGGATGCCTACATGGAGGAGGTCAAACAGGAGGTGAAGAAGTTCAACATCGGACCCATGAAAGGAAACGATAAGGTGAGGGCGTCACTTTTGATTAAAGTAGAGCAGTGTGTTGCCTCGTTCTTCTACAGTGTCAAAAATATTAGCAAAGGAGTTTTTAGTCATAAAACCTGCTATAAATCAATATTGAATCACTTTGATGTTTAGTTTAAAGGTCTGGAAAGTGTTGTTGTATTTTGTCTGCTAATGTTGAACCGTCAATCACCTCTGTGGGTGTTTTATCCTCTACTGCTTTATTAATGTGATTGTTTGTTTTTTAATCAACAGAAAGGGGCGACCGTAACTAAAGTGGTGACAGTTGTTAAAACTAAAAAGTTACCTCATGTCCACAAGAAGAAGGGTGAGCTGATGGAGAACGACCAGGATGCCATGGAGGTGCGTCTGTAATCGCTGCTTCTGCGGCTCGTTGAGGTCTTTTCTCCTGCTGTTTGTCTGAAACGTTCTGTGTTGACAGTACTCGTCAGAAGAGGAGGAGGTGGATCTGCAGACAGCTTTGACGGGTTTCCAGACCAAACAGAGAAAGGTTCTTGAGCCTGTGGACCACGGGAAGATCCAATATGAGCCGTACCGCAAAAACTTCTATGTGGAGGTTCCTGAACTGGCCAAGATGTTACCAGAGGGTCAGTGAAACTGGTTTTAGTACGAACATGACGTAAATATTGAATCATTGTACATTATCAATATGATTGGATTCATTATTCATTTAAAAGCCATGTTCTGTCAGTGACGCTGTTTAGCGAGGCTGCTAATCGTTAATTATTAAGGCTTTTTGCACGTTGAGCTGCTCTTAAATGAGCTAAAATAACCACCTTTATATTAAATACAGACTTTGTAAAACAAACGCTGAGAGATTAACGACTTCACTGAAATTAGAAGAAACTGAAACTGGGTAGATTAAAGCTTCAAAACAGCAGAAGACTAAAGAAAATCAAAGTGTTAGCTAAAAGGGAAACACACTAGCTACAAGATAAAAGTAACTACCGGTAAATTCTAGCTAAAAGGTCTTTTGGCTTTTCCCTCTTCAGGGGTTGCCACAGCGAGTCGTCCTCCATCGCTCTCTGTCCTCTGCATCCTCTGTCCTCACTCCAACTACCTCCATGTCCTCTAACTGCACCAGTTTAACTAAACTAAATTCTAGCTACCGGTAATAGCTAAAAGGAGCCGTATGCTAGCTAAAAATCATAAAAAAAACAAAAACTAAAAAGCTAAAAGATTTAAAATGGTTCTAAAAGCAGCAGATGGCTAACTGACAGCTAAAATAAGAAAAATGTAAGCTAAAAGAAGCATGATGCTAGCTAAAATAAGAATGTTACTAGTTGAAAGGAGCGAAATGCTAACTAAAGGGAAAAAATAGATTAAAGCTAAAACAAGCAAAAGGCGAGCTAAAGTTAGCATAAGAAGGCAAAATAGAGCAAGTCTGCTAAAGCAGATCTCAGAGAGATTAATGTTTTTGAAGGAACAAGAAACCTCTATGTTTTATGGGGAAACTTTTTGAAATAAAGTTAAATATTTTGGAAAGTCTAAAAGTTTCAAAAGTCACAGCTCCCATCTCTTTTATTAAAATAAGCAAATTGCCTCGGAGTCTTATGTTTGTCTTTGTCTTCCTTCATTGCTTAATTAACATTTCTTTGTTGTTTTTAAAACAAACAGAAGTGAATACATACAGGCTAGAACTGGAAGGTATTACAGTCAAAGGAAAGGGCTGTCCCAAACCCATCAAGACCTGGGTCCAGTGTGGGGTGTCCATGAAGATACTTGCCTCTCTGAAGAAGTGAGTTGACGGATGTTGTGCAGTGTTTTATTAAGTTAGCTCTTTTTGTTTTCCTGTATATGAGTCACAGTTCCTTCAGACTAAAGACCGATACGGCACGCTGATGTTTTCCCTGTAAATGTAACCAGGCATGCCTACGAGAAGCCCACACCAATCCAGGCTCAGGCAATCCCCGCCATCATGTCGGGTCGAGACCTCATCGGCATCGCTAAGACCGGAAGTGGGAAGACCATCGCTTTCCTGCTGCCCATGTTCCGACACATTATGGACCAGAGGCCGCTGGACGAATCCGAGGGACCCATCTGTGAGTATCAGAAACCACAAGAACTAATTTTCTCTCCGAATCACTAAAAATAACCCGTTCACTCCAACATAAGGTATTTTGTAGGGATCAGTCTCTGCAGATCTACATGATTAAACAAACAATGACGTGTGTCTGCTTTCCACAGCTGTAATTATGACTCCGACCAGAGAGTTGGCTCTACAGATCACAAAGGAGTGCAAGAAGTTCTCCAAAGCGCTGGGACTTAGGGTGGTGTGTGTTTATGGAGGCACGGGAATCAGCGAACAGGTAAACGCCCTCGCAGTAAGGCTGATCCTTTTATGTCAAGAAGGCTTTAACTGTCCAGCAGGCGCTTAATCAGAAGTTGGGCTTCATTCACAGTTGAGTCGAGGTGCAGCACGGACCTTTTACACAGATTTATTGATACTTTCTCACTGATGTTTACCACCCAAACTACCTGCTAAACTGCTCTTAGTGCACGCATAACTCAGAATGAACTTTATGGATAATATTTGAATTACTAAGGGGTGTGTCTGTTTGACTGAATTACGTATGTTTTTTTCATCTTTTTTTTTATTTCATTTTTTTATTTATTTGTCCTATCAGTAAAATGTCTTTATTTAGGCTTTAAAGCTTCTGGTCAAAAACAATGTTTTACTTTGGGGAAAAAGGAACTTAATGTCCGTTAGGAGACAATTAAAAAAAAGGTGAAGTCAGTTACACTTTTGCGCATGTTTTTGTTTGTATGTAGCAATAGCAAAAATTTCACGAACACTTTTTTTTTTTCTGAAACCTGTTGACTCATTTTTAATAGCTGCTACAGCTTATCAACCTTAGCCCAAACAAAACTGGCTATAATTGAGCCAGTTATACAGATGCTGAGCTGATGTTTGATGTGGTAGTAGCTGAAAATCATCCACAACTTGTACTCCAAGCACTAACGGGTTGCACACGTTATTTACAAGGTTTGACCAAAACTAATACAACTCTGTTTCTTTTAGTCACAAGTTGATCATAGTTTAAACTTGGCCATGAAAGGCGGTGGGCCGGGACACAAATGTATCTAAAAGTGAAACGATATTTTTAAAATAATCTGATTAAAATAATATCACATTCTTCTTCTATATTCAAACCTGCTGATTTTGTTGGACTGCAGATTGCTGAGCTGAAAAGAGGAGCTGAGATCATCGTCTGCACACCAGGAAGAATGATCGACATGTTGGGGGCCAACAGTGGTGAGTTCACTCATCCTCGTCGTTATTCTTACGTCATCATCAGGATGTGAGTTAGCACTTTTTGTCTTAAGACGTCTGCATGGTTGTAAAGTGTCTGCAATAATCCAAATCAGTACCATTTTTTACTAAACTGTTGACGTTATTTGACCCCGCTTTTGGGATCAGTCATTTCTACAAGACAGTGATGAGTTTCCTGAAGATCAGGGCCGGTACAGGTAGGTGGACCTGGTGCTGCTGCCACGGTTCCTCCGTCGCCACACTGGGATTAATCAGACTGCTCAATATGCATCACGACAGGGATTTAGACGGAACAGACTAAATGTATGTATTCAGTGTTATTTGCTGAGGATTCAGTATTTTTTTGTTTATCTTTAACGGTTTTTCTACTAATACAGGTAGTCCCCGACTTACGAACGGGTTCCGTTCCTACGCCCGTTCGTAATTCGAAAATCGACGTAAGTCAGAACGCATTCAACGCTACGTCGTAAACCCGGTTTTTTGACGTAAGACGTAAAACGTATGCTAACGACTGAACAAGCGTACATACTGATCCATAAACATTCACAGAACTTTATTTACAAACGGTTAGCTAACACAGTGTACCCTACACATTAATCTAAAAACACATACCTGTACAGTATTTACTGTACAACAAGGTACACAACAAGGTAGAAACGGCACAGAAACAGCATAGAAAAGAAAATGTCCTTACTTTTATTGAAGGGGCGAGCTCTGTCTTTAATTATAGTTCCGACTGTAGAACGCACCAAGCCAAGACTACGTCTTATCTCCGTCGGTGTTTTGCTCCTATCTGCACGTTTAATGATGTCGAGTTTTACCTCCATTGTAATTGCCTTTCTTTTCTTAGACGCGCTCCCATCCGAAGACTCTTCTTTTCGCTTTGGGGCCATTGGAAAGTTAACAAACACTTTACACTTTGAATACAGTACGATTCTGTATCACTTCGCCTTTGTCCTTGGGGGGACAATATGCACCTGTAATCATCCACCCCTGTAATTTTCCATTGTCACAGCCGCAAAGGTACAGCCCCCACTCTCCCCCTTCCCTACTGTAAATTTCCGCTGTCCTGCCTGAGTTTCGATTCCTACAGGTACCGTATTTTTGGTGTAAAGTCGCATAAACGCTGTAACTCTAAGCAATGCTTTTCAACGGGAGCGCATTCGTAAAGTCGACTTGCCGCAAGTCGAGACCGCCGTAAGTCGGGGACTACCTGTATAAGGTGCACTTAACATCCTTAAATTTTCTCAAAAATCAACAGTGAGCCTTATAATTATATATTTTATATTATCATTATATAAGATTTTTTTTATTCAAATTACTTTTGTTTATGCTAACATGTGACATAATTATTTTAAACTGTAAACAAATTGAATAAAAAATTATAATAATAATAAAAAAAAATCAAATGCACCTTATGTATTAATTATACTGACCTCGAACCAATTTTACGTGGTTATTGTGCATCAGTTCAATAAAGTTTGACTTATCGGACTGTTTCGTTTTGCTTAATGTGCCTTATAATCTGGTGCGCCTTATACACCGAAGAATTCGGTAGTTGTTTATGAGCAAAATGCTAATACCGTAGCTGTTTAAAGCATTTTCACTAAAAAATGGCATTCCTTGGGAATGCAAGCAAAAATTAAATGTGCGGTTTGTTCATTTATTTGAATAGAAACAAGTTTAATAAACAATTTTTCTACTGTGTCAGCTGGATTCTAATAAAACAGGTGGTAAATGCAGTAAATTCAGAAAGAAAGATTAAAAAGTTGAAAAATAAAACACAAGAAGTATAATAATTGCTGTACAAGAGTTGCAAATATGAGCTCGGACTCATCGTTTCCCGCCCAATTATGCCAGAGGATTATTAATTCATAATGACATTTAAAATTTCTCCAATTGCAAAGACACATTATTTTAAGATGATCAGGACGTCTGAGGATATAACAGTGCTTGAAGACAGACTGGTTTGGATCTGTGTGGGAATTAAGCCCTCAAGCTGCATGAGAAAAAA
Organism: Hypsolebias martinsi; assembly: GCA_031762355.1. Lineage (NCBI taxonomy): Eukaryota > Metazoa > Chordata > Actinopteri > Cyprinodontiformes > Rivulidae > Hypsolebias > Hypsolebias martinsi. Next base: position 9,789,473 of record JARVGQ010000390.1, on the reverse strand, counting down.
TTTCCACCACCATGATCAATACAGCCACATCGTTTCTGGTGTCCCTCAGAGAACCACTGCGGTCACATTTCCCTCACTGCCTCCAGAAATGTATCCTGGAATTATGTTACACATGAACTGTGCCGTATATCAACTCTGAGCAGTCACGCTTCAGCGTTTTCTGCTCACAAGTTCATCTCGGACAGTTAAAAAAAAAGACGTGTGACCAGAAGAGTTCAACATTCCAGCTGCTTTGGGGAAATTCAGATTAAATTGACCTACCTATTAATTACTTATTGGATTTACTTATAATTAAGATGCATGGTATGAGTGAAAAGTGCAAAAGCTGCCAAATGGGATGGTAATATGACTTGCATATGTGTGGTACTGTCACATGTATTTTTGGTTTTAGGATCAAGGAGGCATATTGGTTTCTTCAGTATCCCAGTGCTAAACCTAATTCTGAGTAACTCCCAACCATTTTAGATACAGAGTGTGGTCTCAGAATCTGTCTTCTATTAAAAGTGTTTGACAGCATAAAGAGGAGAAGACAGTAGAACTTTGGGTGGTTAGATAATGGCAACCATTATTAACTACTTTGACTGAAGACTGCCATATACAGGTACTACAAACATGAATATCTAATAATAAGCATATACATTTATATGTATTTTTATGCTTAGAAGCATGTGTGTGTGTGTGTATACATA
>JARVGQ010000390.1:9769361-9788684 GCA_031762355.1 Hypsolebias martinsi | reverse complement strand
TCAATCCTTGTATTTAAGAAATTGGTTAAAAACGAATTGTTAAACAAATATAAATGAATGTATTTAATGAGTAATATATGTGCATTGAAAATTGAATGAGTTATTCACTTATTTTGTTTTTGTTAAAAATTTGTTTGAAAAGTTATTAGACAATAAGGAGCAGATCCAATAAGATATTTTCTTCATCTGATACCTTTCATTTTATACTTTTTTTATTTTTTAATTTGTTTCGTATTACACATACCGGTATGTTAAATGTTGTATCTCATTGTTATAAAATGAATAAAGATAAAAAAAATTTTTTTTTAAAATTCAGCCTTTAGCTACAGTGTTTATACATTTAGGTTAAAGGAACTGTTTGCTACATTTAGCTTTTAGCTACAGTTCAGTTCATTTTTGGTCTGAGCCATTGTTTTTGCTAAATTTAGTTTTGAGACTCGTTTTCGTGTCTGTTTTGCTAAATTTAAGTTGATGTTGCAATTTTGTTAAAATTTAGCTTTTAGCTACATTTTCACAAATTTTTTGCCTTAGAATGGCTGTTTTGCTCATTTTAGCTAAGAGCTACAATTTTTGTGATGATTAACATTAAGCTACAGTTTTCTTAATTTTATCTCATGCTTTCCTTGCTTTTAATTTTAACACTTCCATTAATGTATACTTAAATAAATTTAAACAAACTCCTTCAGCTCCCAGAATTCACACAAATGTATTTATTTATCTTATAATCTTATATAATTTATCTATTTGTCTTATTTATTTATCTAAAATGCAATTCTAGTTTCATTTGAGCTCTTCTCTTCCCAATCGAGCATATTGCTCATTTTTCATTTCCCTTCTTTTGCTTTGTTTTTTTTCTTTAGCTGGTGATTGAAGAAGATAAAAAGTTCCTGAAGCTGCTGGAGATTTTAGGCCACTACCAGGAGAAGGGCTCTGTCATCATCTTCGTGGACAAACAGGAGCATGCAGACGCTCTGCTCAAAGACCTGATGAAAGCCTCGTACCCCTGCATGTCTCTGCACGGAGGTACTGGGTCACATGGGCTTTCGGAACATGATTGACCATTGTTCTGCTCATATCAGTTTTGCTTGAATCTGAGTCCTCCAGATTGGATCATTGAGCTCTAACGTTACCGCTGTTGTTTTAGGAATCGATCAGTATGACAGAGACAGCATCATCAATGATTTTAAGAACGGAGCGTGTCGCCTGATGGTGGCCACCTCTGTGGCAGCCAGAGGTTTGGATGTCAAGCAGCTGATCCTGGTGGTCAACTACAACTGTCCCAACCACTATGAGGACTATGTCCACAGGGCGGGACGCACAGGCAGAGCAGGCAACAAGGTCGGCCACTTAAGACCTTTTCATCTCTTTTTGAGACGACCTCTCATTTAACAGTGACTGATAAATCTGCGTCTGTGTTGGAATATTAAAGCCGTAGAGTCTGCAGATAAAATGTTTTTTTTGGTTCTTTCTCCGTTATTATTTTTCTTTTAATTACAAACACAAAATGAAATCTTGACATGTTGGTCTTCCCCTCCATCTTGTTCGTTTACCGTACTTAGGGCTACGCCTACACCTTCATCACCGAGGATCAGGCTCGTTACGCTGGAGATATCATCAAGGCCTTGGAGCTATCCGGGTCTCCTGTCCCTCCTGAACTGGAGCAGCACTGGGCCTCCTTCAAGGACCAGCAAAAGGCGGTAAGTTCAAGTAAATGGTTGTAATCCCGCAAGAATGCATCAAGTACGTCTGTTGCTGCTTCATAAATGTCTGTGTAAGCATTAAATGAGTTTTCCTCTTCCTTTGTTTGTCCATGTAGGAGGGAAAGGTTATTAAGAGCAGCAGTGGGTTCTCCGGTAAAGGCTTTAAGTTTGATGAGACCGAACATGCTTTGGCCAACGAGAGAAAGAAGCTGCAGAAAGCTGCGCTTGGATTGCAGGACTCTGATGATGAGGACGGAGCGCTGGACGTGAGTTCCTTTTTAAAATTATTTCTGATTACCGTATTTTCCGCTGTACATGCCTTATAAGTCGCATCAGTCCAAATGTGTCTTAATAAAGTGGAAACAAACATGAATATGTTGCTTCGCCGTATAAGTCGTATCTATTATATGTCACCGCAGACAACCTGGAAACATGGGCCGGTGTTGTGCCATAAACTAATTGGATGTCAAATGGCGGCCAAGGGAGCGTGCACGGGAGGACTTTAACAATAATTTAACAAGATAACCTCCTAAAAACAATTGTTTGCTCGAAATTATAGTAAAGGTGTGTCTCGGTTGAACTTTTCCTTAATAAATGCACTTTGACGGTCAAGTCATCTGCATTTCAAAAGCCGATTCGTGGAAGTAGGAGCGTGCAGAGGGACGAATCGCTGTGCATTTGTTTGGAATTTAACAAAATAAGCACCTAAAACAATTATTTGTTTGCTCGACATTATAGCAAAGGTGTAGCTCAGTTGAACTTTTACTTAATAAATGCACTTTAACTGTCAAATCAGCTTCATTTCGCCAGGGCGGCGCAGCGAAATGAAGCTGATTTGACAGATGCTCCAAGCGAACTGGACGAAGGTGGCAGGCTGTGGCAAGCCGATTGTGTCAGTAATAGCCGCTTTTACCTATTACATGACACAACAGCATGCCATACCACTCACATGCCATCTAGCGGATGAAAATGTTAGTGTTCAATATTTTCAATACCAGAATGAACGAAAACGGTCTTATCTCAGTCAAACATTGGTTTGTAAATATGGGGGTGGGGGGGATCCATAAATATGTCGCTTCGCTTTGGCGTAGAAGTTGCAGGGCGTGTAAATTAGGCAAAAAACTGTGACTTATAGGTCGGAAAATACAGTATCATTTATACTTGAACAATTCTGGCTCAACATTAAATTAATGAAATCTTTGTCCTTAGATTGAGGAGCAAATTGAAAGCATGTTTAATTCTAAGAAGAGGGTGAAGGATCTGTCTGCTCCTGGAGCGGCTGCTGGTGCAGCTGTAGGTGTTGTTCCTGCAACAGCTGCATCCGGAGGGCTTCCGGGCGTCGCCCCGACGTCTGCTGGGAACATCCAGAAACTGGAGATGGCCAAACGGCTGGCTCTCAAGATCAACGCTCAGAAGAACTTGGGCGCTGAGGCTCAGGTATATCAGGTTGACATCAACTCTTTAGTTCTAACATTCAGCTTCTGTCTTCTGACATACATTTGATATTTTCTTGGTTCTAACTTTATACCCTGTTCTCTGCGTCCAGGACGTGATGCAGCAAGCCACCAACGCCATCCTGCGTGGCGGGCCCATTGTGACACCGTCCGTGTCGGCCAAGACCATCGCGGAGCAGCTGGCAGAGAAGATCAACGCCAAGCTGAACTACACACCGGTGGAGAAGCTGGAGGAGGAGCGGCAAGCAGCCGAACAGGCTGAGACCGTGAAGAGATATGAAGAGGAGCTGGAGATCAACGACTTCCCTCAGGTCGGCTGCGTTAACATATTTAATACTTAGGGTTTTTGAACATTTCTTAAACTAAATTTGTATCCGTGGGAACCATCAGCGCTTGTTTAGATCAGTAGTATTTTTAATCAAAAGGTATAAGAGGTTCAGGTTTTTACCTTGAAATTAAAATGGCATTCAATGAAAAACGTCACGAGTGTTTACCTTTAATCATTCGTGACGGCCATCATTTAGTGGTTAGAACTGCTCACTCTGTGTCGCAGTTTATCACTTTATGTTGCCACTGAAGGTGAAACCAGAGCGAAGCACAACTTTTAGGCTTAGCGTCAACTCAAGTCACTTTTTAATTGTTTTTGACGTAAACCCCCCGTTACTGATCATCAGTTTTCTCAGGGGAACTTTGTTACAACAAACCTCCTTTAAAAAAAAAAAAAAAACACACATTTATTGCAGAACCTCCTGTCTTCTGGTATTATTCTAAATTATTGCTACTTTTATATTCATTAATAAGGAAATAAGCTTTCATCTATGTGTTATCAGCGGCTTTAAAAGTGACGTAAAATAAACAAGTTTTAGTGTGTTAGACATGCAGCTTTCTTTTTATTTTTGAACCTGTAGTGTATGATAATCGTTTTCAGTGCGACTCGTTAAAAACTCGTTGCTTTCATTGATGTGCAAAGTTTAAACAAATCGACCTCAAATGAAGAATGCACACAGAAAAATACAGGATAAGAAATTATCAGAACTTAAATTAACATGTTAGAAAAGCCTACTCGATATGTGGAAAGGTGTTTTTGTTCTCTCTTAGTTTTATCACTGATTTTTAAATAGGGCGTCTCACGTCTGATTTAAGTATACTGAAAACTTATTCTAAGATATTTTGCATTTTTTTATTTTTGCAGACGGCCAGGTGGAAGGTGACCTCTAAAGAGGCTTTGCAGAGGATTGGTGAATACTCTGAAGCTGCCATCACCATCAGGGGAACTTATTTCCCTCCTGGCAAAGAGCCCAAGGAGGGAGAACGCAAGATCTACCTGGCTATTGAAAGTATGTATTACTACATGCCAAAAATACAAATCCACTAAATGCCCATGTACTCTAAGACTTTTTATCATTTGTTTCGTAATTTGTTTAGATTTTGATGTGCCTTGTTACAAAAATGTCCATATTCATGAGGTAGATAGTGGTATTATTATTGAAGAACAGTATTTACTTAAGTCTTTATTCCAAGACCTCAGTTACCTCAAAAATAAATGAGCTAATGATATATTCACTTAATATGTGCTGGGAAATTGAGTCAGGACACATTTTTCTATCTAGCTTCAAAATGAAACTGTTAAAATTTAGCATTTTATCAGCTGGCCTGGCAACAAGATAGTTTTGGCTAACATTAAATGAAGGGATGTCCTTGTGCTACAGCAGCCAAAGGAAATTATTAGTAAGTGGTAAGTAATTATTAGTAAGTATCATTTCTGAAAACACATCTGTTTAAAAACAAACAAACTTGAATTTAAAGGTAGATTAGGAATATTAAATGCAGTTTTAGTTACCTGGATCACTAGATGTTACCCTTAAGAACTAATGTTTAAGCAAACGTCAATATTTTTCACTTATTTAGCACGGCAGCCTTCACATATACTGAACATGTTTGTTTTTTAGGCGCAAGTGAGCTGGCTGTACAGAAAGCCAAAACAGAGATTACACGACTAATCAAAGAGGAGCTCATCAGATTAGTAAGTGTCTTTGTAATTGGATATCAGTTATTTACCCATGACAATTGTCAATATTTTAAGATCTGTGCAATGTCCTAACATCTGTTTCTTGTCTTTCTTAGCAAAATTCCTACCAGCCAACAAGCAAAGGCCGATACAAAGTGTTGTAGAGGAAGATTCGTGGCTAAATCGAGGGGTTTCCATCAATCAACCTACTCTGTTTTTTTGTTGTTTCAAGAGGTTAATTATTTTTTTTAGTCTGTATTGTAATGTTTCATTAATTAATTTTTTATTTTCCCCCCTTTGTGTTCCAGCGCGTTCAGTGATTTTCCCATCCTTATGTCTGATACTACATGCATCATTAAAGCAGCACAATTCTCCATTTGGCTATCTGAGATACGCCTTTACATATAAAACTGGCTTTCTTTAATGTGCTATTTTGGTCAGGTTTATGTATATTCCGCATAAAAACCGTTGAGAACCTCATATGAAAGATGTTTTTACATTTCCTCAATAAAACAATGAACATGATGTGCTCGGATGATGTGAATTATTCAACACCCATTCGTTTTTATATTATTTATTAGCAAGGAGAAGTGTTTTTTTGTTTTCCCCCCCTTTCTAAAACATCCCAACTGGATCATTGTTCAGTATTTGCTTGTATATCTTTATTGGCTTGAGGCAACTAAACGTATTTTTTTTTTTAGTATTTTACGGTTAAAAACGTTTTTGTGTGTCAAAGTGTTTCAGGATGAGCTGGAGGGGAAGGAGAAAAAAAAACCTCGCCTCTGTTTAAGCCGCTCCGCGCATGCGCAGCTCCCCGCTTATACATTTTTAATGGAAAATGGCTGCGTTTCTTCACCAAACCGCTGGAGCTGGGAAATAAAAAAAAAAACCTGCCTTTTGTCGTTTGCACCGAAGCGATTCGATGCGGTGACTACGTTAGCGAACCCGACGACCTGTGTTGTGAAAACAAGTGGGGAGTGTTTAAAAAAAATGGAGCGGCTCCCGCTTTGAGAGGGATGCAAAGATAATTTTTTTCATTTCTCCTTTAACCCTTCCTGCTCCGACATTGCGAACAATCGAGGTACAGTAACCTTTGCTAATTCTTGTTAGCTAGCTAGTTTTAACTCGTCGCTCTGACTGCTAACGCTTAAATTATAAGCATCATGAAACTCGTGTTGTCGAGGTTCAACCGGTTTCTGTGCCGCCGTTATTCGCCTGAATTTAACCGTTAACGTTTGACGGAGGTAACGGTTTTTGTGTGTGTGTCTGTGTGTGTGTGTGTGTGTGTCTGCGCACAAAGATGCGGAATCCATGCGCATGTATTTGTGAATGGAAACACTAAAGACGGTGTTTGTGGTAGTAAAAGTCCACACCTAGCATCCTGTTCTCGGCAGTCTATTTATTTTTAATGTAAACTGATTAAATCATGGCGCTCAGACAAATGTAGTTAAAACATGCAATATAGTTTCAAACAATAGACATATTGGACACCCCAACAAGCTGAGGTTATGCTCATCTCACCAAACATTTAATTTAAATCATGTCCAGTGATCAAATTAAACCTTGAAACAGTTTATTTTGTCTACCTGGTGAATCACCTGAAGAATTTTATAATTGATTGAACTCATTGAAAAGTATTTAACGTTTAAAAAATGGGTTTTCCTGAACTACTGTACATGAAATGGATAATTAATTAAACGGTCCAGTAGATTTACAGATGTATTGATTTGCAGTTCTGAGATGCGGGTAGGCACTCAATGTAAACAAAGCACTTTAATCAAAATCTGAGCATATGTATCCATGCCAGTACATCTAACTGTGGGACTTCACTATCCTAAATGTTTCATACACGTCACCATTGTTGATATATTTTCAGACATTTTAGCTGTTTCTGTTGTTGACACCTGTTCAGAAATACTATTTTTTAATTGAGGGACATTTCTCATTAATATGGGAAGAAACTGTCTTTTTTAATTTCTTACTTTTTTTTCAGTACGTATTCTTGACATTGCAATGAGTGTCTTTAAATTTTAAAAGTGATCATTTGCACTACGTACTTAAAAAAAAATGATGTTGACAAAATGTCTTATGCAAAGCACATGTCTGTTATCACTGACAAGTTTAAGTTTAAACAATGGAGAAGAAATATGACAGAAAACCTTTCTAGTTCTGACCAAAATCTGTCATCTGAGTCCAAAATGTTGTCGTTTTTCTTGCAAATAATTTTAATTTTTTCTGTCATTTCGGCTAAAGGAAAAACTATGGGGCTTGTTTTAAATACAATGTTCAAAAGTCTTCTTTCTGGATGATATAGGGGTGCACCAATAGACATTTCTCTGACAACAATCACCTTTCTGTTTTTATTTATTTATTTATTTTTATTATTATTTTAGTCGGGAAGTTCTTGCTTGTTTCTGCAAGAAAATACAGTCTATAAAAACATTGTGTCTATAAATGTCCAGAAGCTAAACTGTCCTGTGTCTAGTTCAAACTTGTCATGTTGCTTTAGTACTTTTAGTTTCAAAATCAAATTCATGCCCATTTGGTAATGTATGCCAATTTTTATCATTTATCGTAAACAAAACTTATTTTTACTAAAAAATATTGTATTTGCATGCTTATGAACATACTTAAATATCATTTTGGGTGTTTTTCTGCTTGTTTTTTTGTTATTTTTTAGCAGTTTTGTCGGTGCAGTATTACTGTAAATCTTGGCACCCCGAAAAGCACAATAAACTATCAAGCAAATCCTACAGCATATTCATGAAACAATTCCTGTTGTTCCTTATTTTGGACAGTAAGGGAAGTCTGAGATTGTCATTTTATGTTCCCATGCAATGGCAAAATTAGTTCCCTGCATTTAACCCATCACACCTGAGATACACCCAGGTGGAGCAGTGGGCAGCGAAGCCTGGGGCGCATTTAGGGATTAGGCGTCTTGCTCAAACACAAACAAAACAATCTGAAAAAAAAAAAAGTGCAGTGTGTTGCTATAAGTGGAATTATTAAAACAAAAAAATCCTCAGCTATTGAAAAAATACTAAAAATTGAAGTAATATTAATGTCTTTCCTTTTGTCTGGAAGATAAATGAAGATTTGATAACGATAAATTAAATGATTGCAGTTTCCAGTTGACATTAAAATTTTAAAGTGAACTTGTTGGTGTTTTACATTAATAAAATCTTATTTTTAGCTTTATATTATTTGTCACCGTACTGCTCAGACATCACTGATTTACTGTGTGTGACAGTAACACATTATTTTTGACCCCCAGCAAAAGATGATGCGCCAAGTGACTACCAGTGATTTCTGCATAAACAGCAGGCCATCTTGCCTCGCAGACGACAGCCACCACCCTGTTCCTCATTTTGAACTGTGCACCTCGCAGCCCAGTAAGTTCTACCCTCCTCCCCCTCCAACGTCCCTCCAGATGACACTGGCTCCCATGGCCTTACCAACCCAGAGCCACAAGTCCATGGTGTGCCACAGACAGGAAGTTCTTGTGGGTGACCCACGCTCACCTGGGAAAATTCCTGTCATGAAAGGCACCGCCCAAACGCCAGAGGACGGCAAGAAAAAGAGCAAGGGAGCCGGGAAGACGGGCAGACGCGGGAGGCCTTTGGGAACCACCAAGCTGGCTGGGTACAGAACCAGCACCGGGAGACCCCTTGGTACAACCAGAGCAGCTGGGTTCAAAACTAGTCCGGGAAGGCCGCTCGGTACAACCAGAGCTGCGGGGTATAAGGTCAGCCCCGGACGGCCTCCTGGCAGCATCAAAGGCCTATCTCGCCTCAACAAACTGGCTTATAGTAGCACCTGCAGTGGAGCAGCTTTCCCCTACCCACTACCACACAAAGAAATGCTCTGTGAACCTTCCTGCAAAGACAAGACGTCCAGCGAGCAAAGGCTCTGCTCTGATTCTTCTTCACCCTGAACCGCTGGAACAATAGACGCACATGTACAGGTTTCCAGCTCCATATTAGGGGCGGTTGTAATATTTCTCACTGTGCTGTCGGGCTGAAAGGAGGAAAGTCTTTTCAAATATTCTTGTTGTTGTCAGTTGTGCGCCTGCCATCTAATATTAGCTTTCACTGCTCTTACTGGAGGTCTGTAGTGCACATTGATGTCAATGTGTTCACTGAGCTTTCACCTAACGGCTCCCATAGTGGAAGCGAAAGTTCTAGTATTTGAGTTAACATTTTAAAAGCATTTTAAACAAAATGAAATGCTTCTTAGACAAAAATATTTTGCATTTTACTTGCCGTCAACAAAGAAAACTTATTACTGATGATCACCGTGTAAAATATATTAGACAAGGAGTGAATCTACTTGTAAAGTTCAGCACACTTCAGCTGAATTAGCTGATGTCAGCGTTATCATTCGTATTCTTAACGTTTAAAAAATGTGAATAAGGGAAAAAAGCAGATGAGAAACAAAAGTACCATCTTTGCTGTAGGAAGGTTAGCATTAAATCTGTTACCTGCTCTTAAGGAGATACAAAGACACCCTGAGTGCTCAACTCAAAGGCACTCCAGACTGGTCGCACGTAATTACCCTGCTGCACATCTGACACTAAAATCATGATTTTGTGGTGGTTTTAACTCTAGATGTTCCCTCCAAAATGTTAACGTATTATTATTTGCATGCAGATGTCTTTAAAACAGCTGGTTGTGCTTACAAGTTGTAAGAAAAAGGGACTGTTAGTTGTCTTTGTTGCATTTTTTTGTTGTGTTGTTTATATGCTATAAGTTCCTACTGAGATTGTATCCCTCACCGTAGAAGCAAAATTTGAGATGGAAATTGTCAACACAAGTCACCATTTTCTTTAAAGATTTTTTTGTTTTTCAACTCGTGAGTTTATCTACTTGATTTTTGATACTCGTACCTGTCACACTACAAACCCCCCCAATCTGTACATTTCATACGGCACTGCTTTTAAGTACAAGTTAATTTCACCGGGGAAGCAGCAAATGATGAACTTTACCTCATTGAAATTAGTCTTTGATAAGTCGTTTTTTAAATCAGAAACTATAAAGAACAACTCAGACTTTTTAATTATTAAATGATATTTAATTGAAACCCTTTGTTCATTTCTTTAAAACCTGTTATAATGGAATGTGATAATTTATGTAGTAAACCTTTGTCTTAGTGAGAAAGGAGCATATATTATTTTTTCACTGTAGTGTATTTTCAGCTTGTTAACAATAGGGGCAACTGTCTGAGAATATATTTGCATCTTTTTGTTTTTGTTTATGTCAATGAGCAGATTGTTTTTCAGGATTTAAAATTGTTTCAACCTCTTTTTTTTTTTCCTGATCCTCTTTAGATAGGAAGAGCCTCCATTCCCATTTGTGTGTAGGTGGTGCATGCCCTGCACCAAGCTGATGGTTTCACGAGCTGCGCCAAACTTAAAATAATTTTGTTTGGAGGAACTACGCAGGCAGCTTTGTGATGGCACTTTGTCGGAAGGAATCGCACAAACTCAGACGTACTGGAGTTTGTTCGAGTCCACTTCTCTTTTATTCTAGGTGCAGATGTCCCTCAGCATGTCAGCAGCATATCGCCTTTCTTTCTACTCGGCCCGAGATAAAATATGGAGGCACTTGTACAAGAGCTGCTGTTTAAAGAGGTTAAACTCTCCAAACTCTGAGGATATTCTGGACATACACTGCTGTTCATTTGTTCTCCTCTGTAAATAATAGGGCTTTTTTCTGTTCATCTCACAACATTCAAGCCGCAGTGGGTTAAACTAACTCTGAGCTGTGACCTAATTTGCGATTAGAAAACGTGAGTTACACTAGGAATTCAGGAATCGTATACTCGTGTTTTTATAGACCATGTGATCATGTAATCGGTTGTTCATTCTCTTTTTTTTTTCTTCAATATATTAAAAATAGAAATGAAGAAAGACATTGTTTTTTTGCAACAAGTTAACATAACGTAAATACTGTGAGACCACATACAAAATGAAACAAAAGCAATTTAGGTATGATTAAGCTATTTTATAAATGTTGAACATTTGAGTTTTTTCATTATTCATATATCGATGACACTTGTATGTGGGGGGGGGAAAAATGATACATTCACCAAGTTACTCTGGCCTAACAATCTGAAACTCAAATTTGGTGCAATAATATGTTGTGTGTGAGTATAGTAGGCTATTGAAACGTTGATAATTTTTTTTATTGTTGCTGTGTTTTTAAACTTGTGTATAGAAACACCTTCAGTACAATTTTATTTGTACATTTTGACAGACATTGAAGAAATGTTAGACACATCCATTTTTGACACTTTACCAAAGAATGTATTGACTGTGGATACTTCATCTTTGTGTCTTTAGGAATACAAGATCTTGAAAATAAAAAGTTAGCATTATTGTTCAGATTAAAACATTCAAATGTTGTCCAAATAATTAAATTACCAGTTTGTTTAATTTAACATAATTTATGTAAACCTTCCTTTTAACTTCTTTTTTTTTTTTTTTTTTAACGTTCGTCTATTGTTCTGCGTTAAGCTTGGTTTTCATTTTGAAATATTTGTAATTATGTTTCATTCTTCACTGCTATTTTTTGGTCTAATTCTGAATCCATAGCTCATTTTCATTCTTAAAAACACTGAATGATTATGATGTTGCTTGAATATAATCATTAGAGCTAAACATGTTAGCAGGGTGCACCGTTAGCTGGTTGGCCCTTGATCAGTAAATACAGTACAGTTTAAAAAAAAAGGTATTAAAAATACTGTACAAAATTTATCAATATGGTTCATTGTATCAGCTTTCTGAGCCGATTGAATATCAGAAGCAACACCTGCGTGCACAATTTATACACGTTATGTGTACTTTTACGTTAGCTTCTTTTTAGTTAGCATCAGGTCATAAGACCTTTCATACTGGGAAATAATAACTGGTCTTCATTTGATAGATAAATATCCGATATAGTCTTACTAAAAGTTTTTTATCTTTTGACATCCTACAATAAACCTTGTTTGTTTAATTGCATGTTTTAGCATTTTAAAAATGTTTACAACGCGACAGCGGCCAATAGGAGCTGGAGTTTAGTTAAAGCTATTAAAAACAAAAGTCAGTGGTGAAGAAAGTACCGTAAACACTAAGAGGTTTTTTTTTTGTTTGTTTGTTTGTTTTTCTTTTTTGAGGAAAACACTTTTTAGGAGGTCCTTTTTGTTTAGGTTGCCTATTTAAGCATCCAGCAGCTTTATAGCGTGCTAGCACTGTAAATCAGCTCGTGTGAGCTTGGGTTTGACAAGGTTTTTAAAAACTAAACAAATTCTGCGTCAAAAAAAATGAAACGTTAAAAATAATTAAGGAAAATCTATTTGTTTTGTGTAGGTTAAATTGTTTAACATTCAACAGGATTATAGCTTGCTAGCTTGCTAAAGCAGCTTGTATGAGATTTGATTTGATTAAATTCTTTAAAAAAAAAAAAATCAGAATAATCAAATGTTAAAGAAATGAAACTTCAGAATTAAATGTATTTTTTTCCCAATTAGATTTTAACAGCTTGTGAAGTTGGCTTTCCCCACTGAGCTTGGAGTTCCCGCCTTTTAAAAAAAAAAAAAAGTTTTTTTTTTTTTTTTTAATTTTGCAGCAATTTAGAAAATGGCTGTTTTGAATGTTTCTTGGACAATTTTAACCCCAGAGTTTGATTTGTTGTAACTTGTACTATTTTTAAAAATCCAAGCTTTTCATAGATGGAGACAGAAAAGATTAGTGGTGTACTACCAGATAGCATAAATTATTGTAGTTGGCTAACGGGAATGCTAACGGTTGTTGACAGTGCGCAAAGGTCCCATTTCACTGCAGTAGAAATTATCCATGTGGGTCAAAGTATAAAAGAAAAAGTCTAAGGACATGTTTTAGCTTTCTATTAACACTGATGCTCCTAATAAAAAGTAACTAGCCCCACCAGAAAGTTACACTTATGACGTGTACATGTATCAAATAAATTTAAGCTGATACTTTAAGGTTTTAGTTAAAAAATAGATTTTGTCTTTGCTGTTTATTTTTTTTTGTTTTTTTTTTTTTTCAGATTTTAGTCAACATTTAGATGGGATTGTACTATCAGAGTACCAAACATTGAATTTGGTCATTTTTAGACAGATTTATTCTGACTGAATGACGATAACAACCATGGAACTCTAATAGTATGTCTGTTTCAAGCAGTCCATTATAATTTGATTTAATTTTAAAGAAACATAATGAGAAGACAACGACATTAAGCTGAGCAATTAGAAAATCCACCTAATTTTAGATAACTTGGTTAATCTAAAGACGTTAATGCATTTTAACTATTATTTCAGGTCAGTAATGGGCTACCACAGAGCATGTTTAAATAGTGCTTTTATTTTTCACATTATCATGTTTCTATGTCATTTTATCTATTACCACATTCAACATTACCTCACATTTGTCTTTTTGTGACGTTATGAAATCCAGTTATTCCTGAAGTGTAACTGATGAAGCCTGTATAGCTTTGTACAATTCCTATTCTATTCCTGCATGATTGTGTAGTAATGTTCAAAAGTTGTGTAATAAATCTTAAAATTAACACTCTGTGGTGTGTCTTGATTTTCATTTACTTTTGGCCTTTATGTTTGTGACGTCCTGACGGGATTAACCTGCCTAAATAAAAGTTAAATGAAAAGATGATGAACACTTTCATTAGTCCCCCAGAAGTATTTTGTGTATTAAAATGTCTTTAAATTGATCTGCTGAGAAGTCATCATGAAAGTGACACAATCAGTGTTTTTACAGGATTTACTTTTCTGTTTTTTAAGTTTTATTTACATTAAAAAAGGTTAAATCATGTCATCTGGAACAGTTCCTTTAAATGAGAAACATTTCGTCTCCCGTCCGGAAGATTTCGTCAGTCTGTTACCTGCTGCCATCCATATCGGTCTGAGGCGGATACCAGAGTGAGCGGCATGGTTTGTTTATTTAATTAAGCACGACCTGAACCGAGCCTTTAGTCTCCCTCAGCGATCACTAAAGCGGGCCAGGCCACCGGGAAATGTCCTGGTGCTCGCTATGGCCAGTCCACTGCCAGGCACCGATTGTCTCAGTAACTGGCTCTTTTAGAGCGTTTAGAACATCGTTATAAACATTGGTAGAGTGTGGGAGGGGTTTATAAAGCCTTAATATTTATAAATACTAAAATAAATATACGCCCTACTTTTGCGGATTTTCACCTATCGCGGGGGTATCATGGAATGTAACCCCCACGATAACTGAGGGTCTACTTTATTTACTTTGTGTGGTCCTGCCACGCCCACTCACACCTGCTCTTGGTTTTATTAGTCACAGCCTCTCGCCCCATCAGTTCACAACTCACATGTCGAGCATTTTTGATTTTCATGCCATGTCTTGGTGCGTCTCTGCTCTCCGTTGTTCTCCTTACGGCAAGTTTCCTGCCACGTCAGCATTTTCGTTTTGTTTAGAAAAAAAAAAAATTGGTTTTATTCGAGAGCTCTTGTGTCAGTCTTCGTTCTGGGTCCAAACCTCCTGCTAAGGCTGTGATGGAAAGTTTTTGGATCATGTGAAGAGGACGAGTAAAAGACTGACTCTTTGCATAAATAAAAACATCAATCCTTGGAGATCTCTGCTTCATCAGCTCATCAGTTGATCAATTTGAGCACTGGCAGTTTCAGTTATGACCTTCACCTGCAGATAAAGGTCACTAAAAAGGATTCACACCAGCATGCAACACTAAAGAAACTATCAGACTAGGGTACATGTTATTTTAGAATTATTTTTGTTATTTTTCCTGTCTATCTGCTCATAAAGTCCAACAAGTAATGTGTACCTGTTACTGTTTGGTGTTGAATCATAGGCAAATTAAACTCCCTTCATTAAAATAAAGGTGGAGATGCTTTAAAAAAAATGCTTTTTCAATTCTTGGTGTAACTTTTGACAGTTCTGAAATAATTAACTCCTTTGTTGAAATATTTTTCTGTTTGGATTTTTAACCTTATTCTCTTTCCCCTGAAATAAAACAGAAAAGTTGTGCTTTTATTTAAACTTGGCCAACAAATAAAATAAATATGGTATTTTTTTAAAATTATTATAGAGAAGTTATCTTCATGTCAGGATCTATGTTTTAAGCTGTTTTTTCAGTAGATTTTTGCCTTTTGTTTAAAAGTTTATGGTTTTTGTCATTGTGTCTGTGTTTTCTTGTTGTTTTACTTTTAATCATAATAATAAATGTTATTTACAGGTGTCTTAAAACTCACAAGCCCACATTACAGAGCTCAGAATTAAAAATCAAAACAGAACAGCAAACACAATAAAAGCAATAAAATTAATGAACAGAATTTTTAAAAAGAGAAAAATGGTCATGATGGCAGCTACAAAGATTAATGATTATATAATAAACATCCTTTATTAAACAGATTAGTTTTAAACTGAGATTTGAAAGCAGCAATAGAAAAAGAGCTCAACTTTTTGAGTCAACTTATGGAGATCTCTTGTGTTTCCATGACATGTCCTTACGATCAAAACGTAAAAATAAACAATTTATTGTTTTTTTCCCTATACTGTACTTACTTGACATTAATATAAAATGACTATAACAGTGCAGTTTGCAGAAATTGAGCTATTCTGTGTGGTAGTAGCTGAGCGAGATTCACAGATCTTCATCTGAAAGTTACATCTCACAAAATTGCATGAAATTGTACACAAACCAAAAACAGCTACATCTCAACTTTTTGCTACAAAAGAGGAATTTTTTGGTTCAAAGCTCTGGCATCAGAGCTGGCAGGTGATATTCATCCTTTCAAGAAATGTGAGGGCTTTAAATTACATTTAATTGTTGTGTATACTGTTAATCAAGTTTTAAAATCCACTTTTAGCATCTTTCAAAACAAACATAACAGGCCAAGAACATTCTGAGGAATGGAAACTTTTAAATTAACTCATTTATTTTACATATGATAAAGACAAGAGCGTTTTAATAAAAGTAAACCACAGTATATTTGTTTAATTCTATCTGTCTGTCTATCTTTCCATCCATCCATCCAGCCAGCAGCCAGCCTTAATAATGTGAATCTAATTGCTCTATTGTTATATTTATCTAATAAAAACGAGTGTACCTCATTTTATAATGTAGATGGATTTCGTTTTGTTTCACCCATTTCATTTACTTTTTATTTTATATGCATTTTATGGCTGTTTATTGTTGTGTGTACCTTATTTGTGGTTTGTCTAAAACAAGTCTCTCTTGTAAATGAGTCCTCATGACTCTATGAGACTAATCTGTAAAGGTTGAATGAAATAATGATAAAGCCTATAAAAGCAAGCAAGTGTTTTGTTTTAGTCGTCTATTTCTGTATGTGCGAGATTTACGCATTTATTCATCGCTTTAGGGGTTTGCGCATGCGCAACCCACTTATTGCTCTCTGTAACTGCACAGCGCATGTGCAGTCGGGTCTGGTCGTTACTGCCTGTGGTCGGTAGAGGGCGCTGACGCACCGCAACTTTTGAGAGCAGCATGTTGGGATATGAGAGCGCTCCGGTGGCGCGTTACCGCCATGTCACCTAGAGAGAAACGTTTAGCGCTTCTTTCTGTTTTAGGGCTAATTATATTCGCTTTATATTACATCCCTACTTTTCTTTACGCTACTTTAATTCTTGTAGTTTGTTGTTTCGCTTGTTACTATCTCAGCGGTGAACCTCTTCCCGCCAGGTTAGGCCCCAATCCGCGGGCTGGACTAAACGTCCCAGGCGTACTCCGACGCTGGTTGTCGGGCTGGGAGACGACCGGCGTGTCGGTGGCCGCGCGGGGCAGGACGAAGAGCAGCAGTAGACCCGAGCACCGGGAGACAGAGGGACACTTGAGACAAAGACCCAGTGAAACCGGAGTTTATCGAAGGGAAGCCCTGGCAAGTGACTCGTTTCTGTTCAGCCCCAGAGACTTCCTAATGGGTAGTTACATCGGGAAAGCCGAAAGTCCGACCGCCGACTCTGGAAGGCCGAGAGCCGGGAGGAATCCCCGAGAGCAACTGCGAGAGAAGCTGTCCAGACCCAACCATGCTGTTTATACCCCGAACAAGAGGCTTTCGTTCACTGGGTATGTACCAGTTTAAAGTAACCCATCAAGTAACCCATCGATGGGGACAGGCTCGTTCAAAATGTTAAAACTTATCGTCGGCTTTTAATGTTTTGTCCTCCAGCTTTGAGAACACTGTAAACATCTGCAGAAATATAGCTAACAACAGTAAGACCAAAGTGGAAACATCTGGTTAAATTTAGGTTGTATTCTGTAAAAAACAAAACAAACAAAAAAAAAAAAAAAAACAATAATTCAAGCTTTTGTCTGCTTTAGAGTAAAAAAAAATCCTGTTACTACCATTAAACCCAGTTTGTTGAGTCCCACCTGTAATCAGTGTTATCTACAACTTAGTAATATGTGATTCATATTATTATTATTATTATGCATTAATGTTTGGTTATGTTGGTTATAACTTGAAAAAATAGAAGTAATTTTATTTTGTTTTTGTATAGGTTTTGTTAAGTGGTATATTAAAAAAAAAAACCTTAATTTGAATACAGTAGTTATTTTTAACATACTCATGGTTAAATACGGGATTGAAAATTGGCCTGAAATAACTTTTTGTCCCCCCCCCCCCCCCAACACTTTAAAAGTCATTAAGAAAGTTAAGAAAACTACCACATACGACCTGTAAATAATTGCAGCAAAGCCATTCTCGTTTTGCGGCTTAATTTAAATAAATTAAGGCTGGTTGAAGACTTTTGTGAAGTACTTTTTGTAGCCTAATCCGTCATCTGAAGTGTGACGAATGTGTTTTAATTTATTCAGAAACTATGAAATTCTACACAAACACTGGCAGCTTTAACTTTGATGAGACCTTTTTCAATAGTAGTTGCACATAACCATTTGAAAGTGATGTTGGTGCTGTCGAAGATAATCAGAGTAATATCTGCGATGGACAAATGTGAAGAAAATGTTTTTGAATCTCGTACCTGTTAAAGCGGTTTCTCATATCACTTTTTTTTTTTTTTTTTTTTTTTTGTTCCTCACAGGGAGCCGCTGGGTGCAGCAAGCGGATTCACCATCACCCCCCAGCGTCATTACCCCCTTCAGCAGCCGAGTGTCTCCTCTGTGGGACTCCTGCCTCCTGTCAAATGGGACAGCTTCAGAAAGAAGAACGTCCTGAGTCCCCGAAACTCTCAAGCCGCCCTCAGCCCCGTCACCGTAAAGATAGCCAGGCCTGACCACAACAACCCCAGGTCTTTGCCCGTAGCGTGTTTTACATCATTTTGTAATGATTTTCTAATGGCTTAAATATCTCTTTAATATTCCCTTCTCTATTTAAAAAAAAATACAAAAGAAGCAAAGGAGAACTTTCAGATTACATCTTCATAACTCTAATGCTAACATATTCTGAACCGTAGGAAGGGTTTCATAAATAAACATTTATTAAATGCAGACACAGACAAGTACTGAGATTTTTATAACTGAACTGCGTTCTGTGTTCCGAATTTTGCATTCAGTGCTTGTTGGACCCCTGATACGTAGCGTCCTCACTGTCTTCTGTTTGGTTTGTAGTATAAATCATCTCAGGTGCGCTGGGCTCACCCGGGCGCCTGCAGACCCCTGCTCCAAAGAGAGCGTCCTCAAGGTGTTGAAGGAAAGCCGCAAGAGGGAAGTGGAGGACGAGGACCGGAGCTTCACAACTGAGCAGAAAAGCAAAAGAAGGTACCGGGGCTGAAACGATCTGAACATCATTTTTGATTCGCTTTGTGTCGAGTTCAAGACATATTTTGGCCACTGTGTCTGGTTTGGTGGGGATTCTAAATTAATACATTGTGTGGATGTGAAAACTTTAATCCCTAAAAAAATGCCTTTTGAATATTTTAGCATGCGTCTTCTCTGATAACTATTACATTAAATTGCCCTGATTCATGCTCGATAATCCAGGTTAAAAAAAATCTAAGAAGGTGAGTCAGGTCCTCTGGACAGATTCTTTGTTGAAACGTTTGATTTTTTTTATACAAAGGACTTCTTCAGTCAGAGGTCCTGCAACAAACTCAGTCTTATAAATAGTAACTTGTCAGTAGCTATATTTACATGGACATAAGTAATCGGATTAAACAGCCATTTGGAATAAAAATGCATCATGTAAA
>JARVGQ010000390.1:9603154-9625245 GCA_031762355.1 Hypsolebias martinsi | reverse complement strand
CCCCCCCCCCCCCCCCCCCCCCCCCCCCGCCGATGATGTGTTCGCATCCACCTCAAAAATATGTAGTTGCGCCCCTGAGGCTCAGGCTTGGAAATTAAATAAATTAGTTGAGTTGTTTTAGATGACTTACTGTGTTCACTTACAAAGTGTTTGTGCTGTTCATTAAACCAGTGTTTCTACAGTCACAGCCCTTTCTGCTGACATTTAGAAACAAATTATGCCTTGTCAAATGTTGCTCCACTCATCTGACAGCATCAGAAAAAGAAAAGGGAAACAAAGACATCAGACATGTTGTTTCTTGCTGAGCAGAGCAGCAAGCTGTTTGCAGACATGGTACTTCACCTGCTGGCACACATTCACTGCCTCACCAAGGGCTTGACAAACAAAAGTTTGACTTCCCTGAAGTTTTCAATAACAAATCAGAGGTGCATTAACTCTGTAATATTTAAAGGGAAAATATATTTATTTTACAGTGATATAATAATTGCAAACTCATGTTTTCACTCTAAAACAAAACATTTGATGCATTTTCATCTTATAATTTTCCAGCAATGTATTTAATTTATCTACTAATTTAAATGTCTTCAAGCAGTTTGTCCACCTAAAATTGCAGTCACTTAAAAAAAAGATATTTGTATTTTCAGATTTTTCTCCATTAAACTTGGAAGTTTGCATTAAAATGAAAATCGACTGATTCAGAATGTCAGCTAAAAGTTTCTTTGTTAGTTCGCTCCTTACTGAAATGTCATTTTGTAGCTTTGAGATGTCTGAGATTCTCAAGGTAACACATGACTCCTCAAAGGAGGAACTGTAGATAAGTGCTCTTTAATCTATAAACCACAAATTGTTCCAACAAATTTTAACTTTTTAAACTAAAATAAATTGTTTTTAGACAGATGTATATTTTTATTTAGACTGAGAACTTTTATGTTGCCATATAAAACAGTGTATATCTTGTATTTTAACCTCACAGTTGTACTCTATGAACTTTATGTAAGCTCCCAAAGTCTTTGCTGAGGGCTGACTCACACCCATCACATGACTCCCAGCTGCATCATATGACTGCTCTTCATGTCCAGGCTTATTTCTGCCGGTTAACTGAGAGAATGTGAAGAATCAGCCCTCCAGTTTGTGTGCAGTTTTCAGAATTCAATGAGTTAACTTGGGCTGTTGCCTTCACTCTGCAGGTCATGAACGGACTCATGCAGACCACCGGTTGGCCAGCTGTGGTGGCTTGTGTCGGGAACTGGTTTGGAAAGGGGAAGTGAGTACTGGGTGCACCTGCTGACTTTGCACACTTAGATACATTTGTCACGTTTTGACACCACAGTAAAACCAGCTCTAACAAAGCAACTTTAAACAGCCAATTGTCTCATGTCAAACTCAAGGCCCGAGGGCCAAATACGGCCCCCAAGATGATATTTTGAAAGTAAATTGCTTCTCTTTTTTTATTTTTACTGAGCAGACTTTCATAACATTTGATACAGTTTAAAGCAAAGAGAAACAAGTTAAATTTTTTCTGTAATCTTTAATTTTTGATGTGAAAAAAGCGACAGAGAACATCAAATGAGTCTGATGACGTTCTTGTTGAGGAACCTGCAACCAAGAAATGATATCAGGTATTTGACTGGAGGTGAAGCACTGACTGAAACTGGCTCTTGGTTTGAAATTAGTTTTAATTTTGACCCCTTTTGTAACAGAGTTTGACGCTCAGAGCTTGATAAACTGGTCCAACTGGTTTATTTTGACATGATTTTGACATTAGGTCTATCACCTGCGTGAGAACAGTTGCTTTTAAAGTCACGGTGTGACTGCGTCCCACCCCACCACGCTGAGTAGAGCGTCTCAGAAGTCAGGTGACAGAAAAATCACAACAGGCTGCTCAGTGACAGTTTCCTGTTCTAGGATTGTACACACGCAGCAACACTTGAAAGTAAAACTACAAGTTATTTTTTTATAATGTAATGAGTTTTTGTAAGGTGGGTGCAAACAACATTCATTTATAAAATAAGTTATTTCTGAAGCTGAGATGAGCTCAATGGCTGAAATCAATAAAGTTATTTGTGTATGAAGCTGGTCCACTGTTTCGTTGTTGATTCTCTTCCCATGCTTGGCTCCTAAGAGTTTTTGATGTGCTGAACTTTTTTAGTTCTAGTATTTTCTTTTGATTGCCTGTCGCCGTAATACACAGTCATGTGATTGCCTGTCTCTTTGTTTGTGTTTGTCTACTTATTAGCAAAATATCTAAGAAACCATTAAACATATTTTTAATGAAACACTCAGAAAGTAATCATTGGATGTATATCTGCAACTTATGAACATTTAGGATACACATGATTTCAGATTGGCGTTGCAGCCAGTTAATCTTAGCAAACGTTAAAAAATAGCTGTAAATCATTGAGTTTTACAGGAAATTGAGCAAAACTCTGGTGTGGTTGTAACAGAGAGTCGTCTCCAACACATACTCCAAGTGCCTACAGATGTTGTGAGTTGTTTAAAACTGGCATGCAAGACAGCAGGTGTTAGGTTTGACTTCAAAGAATGCTACGGTACTTTCCTTGTAGTTGCTTTGTGCGTTTTTTCGGGACTTTTCCTTGAACAAACACTGGAAACAGGTGTAATGCCCCCCCCCCCCCTCCAGGTCAGGGGGTGGGGTCTTTATCTCAGGTGAAGATGTTTAAGTATCTGGACGTCTTGTTTCTCAGCGATGGTAGGATGGAGCGGGAGGTGGATTGTGGCTTGTCTTCAGTAATGAGGGTGTTGCTTCAGTAGATTTTGGTGAAGAAGTCGTTGAGTTGAAAGGCAAAGCTCTTGATTTACTGGTCTGTCTACATTCCAACCCTCACCTGTGGTCATGAGGTTTGGACTTGTAGCCTCCATGCCCTGACTCTTGAACATTGTTCACAGTGATAGTTTTATCTCTGTGTAGCCAGACTTTTTTTTTTTTTTTAACATCTAGTGTTTACACCTTTTAAGACCACAAACAAAACAAATCTGTCTTTTTTTATCACACCGATGCCTGTCTAATGTCTGTTTAAATTTTTTATTTGGCACCAAGTAAAATATTCATGTCTGTTTATAACATGGATGCCTTGTCACGTCTATTTATTTTGTTCCTAAACACAGTTTCGAATTATGACAAATGATGTAATAAAGATGCGCACACAGGTGTAGCAATCTTTGAAGGAATGCATATCATCCACTGCTTCCATGCCAAAGTTTCACCAAAGCTCTTGTGTGATCTGTTCGTGCTCAGAGTACGTATTGAGGCTGACTCTCAGCTACTACCACAACAAATTTGAGCTCGCTGTCACTGACTGAGTTAGAGCCGTTTTTGTGTTTGTCGAGCAGTGGTGGCCATCTTGAATCGGTCTAACTTCAAATGTTATTCTGTTGCAGATGTACATGTAGGGGTTGCTAAACAGACAAACACAATTTGACACACACAATTACATGATTGCCCAATTTTTATGGCAACTGATGAGGATTAAAAACTTGAAACTACATCATGAGGATAACTGTTCACTGTGTTTCTGTTCCATCAGGCGTGGATTCATCATGGGCGTCTGGAACTCCCACACCTCGGTGGGAAACATCTTGGGCTCCCTCATCGCTGGAGTCTTCGTCTCCTCGGCGTGGGGGATGTCCTTCATCGTCCCTGGACTCATCATTGCCTTCACGGGGATCCTGTGCTTCTTCTTTCTTGTTGAAAGTCAGTTTCAGTAAAAATAACACAGATCTTTAGTCTTTCCATGTATATTGAGTTCTGAAGTCACAACTGGAGCAGCTAACAGATATATCTGAGTCGATCTTACTGTTAACACTTGAACCGATACAGTGAACAAATGTCTGTCATACTTGGACCTTACTGTCCGGTTTTCTCATTCAGAACCTGAAGATGTGGACTGCACTCCTCCTCAGCATCATGTGAGTTTTAACAGACATCACTCCTTCTTCACCTATAGCAGGACTGCTTGAACTCACAGGTGAGTGTTTGTGCCTCAGAGCATTCAGAACAACAACGAGACGGAGCCTCTCCTGCGCAACTCGGTCAACGGGAACCAATTCATGAACGGTACCATCATCACGGACCAAACCATGAACGGTACCATCATCACAGACCAAGTCATGAACGGTACCATCATCACGGACCAAACCATGAACGGTACCATCATCACGGAGATTCCAGAGACGGTGGAGGAGCACCCCGAGGCTATAAGTTTCTGTGGGGCTCTCCGTATACCTGTGAGTAAAAATAACTTGTTTTAAACAGAGGATTTGTTCACATTGATTTTAAATGTGCTTTATTTTCTTAACTGAAGCAGATATATTGTTGTCATTGTTCTCCACTGTTGTCATCATTCTGTGTTAAAATCAGGTCTCTCATGTAAATGAGTCCCCGAGGCTCAATGGGATTAACCTGTATAAATAAAAGTTGAATGAAATACATTTTTTTTAAATTGTATATTTGGGGGAAATTGAATACTTTGGTTCCATCTAGTGGTCACATTGAGTTTTACATGCTCAATGGGAGATGATACGTGATTCTTGGAAATGTGTGAGCTTCATATACAAAATGAAACCTGTCTGCTTCAGTCTTTTGGGCAACACACAATTAGATGTAGCGGCCATCTAGAATTGGGTTAACTTCAAAAGATCTAGATCCAACTCCTCTTGAGTGTTTCATTAAACCTGTGGTTCATGAGAAAACGCACAGCCCTGCTACGTGCTTCCACTATAATCATCCCTCTGAGTATTTTTTTTTAATTTTAAATGGTAAATGGACTGCACTTATCTAGCCCCTCTTTCTGTCTTGTCAAGACACTCAAAGCTCTTTACAACACAATCTGTGCCTCATTTACCCATTCATACAGCATTCTACTGGACTGAATACTCACAGCTTTATCACATTCATACACCGCTGGGACACACATCGGAGGCAATGAGGGGTTCAGTGTCTTGCCCAGGGACACTTTGACTGCTGGTGGAATCAAACTCCCAACTCTTGCATTGGAGGCTAACCACTCTGCCACAGCCGCCCCAGACAATGTTTAAATGATGTTTTGTGTTTCACACAGGGGGTGGTGGAATTTTCTCTCTGTCTGCTTTTTGCCAAACTGGTTAGCTACACCTTCCTGTACTGGCTTCCTCTTTACATCTCAAATGTTGGTCAGTATTAAATACATTTGGGGGGATAATATGACACACATCTTCATTCTCATCATTTATTTCTAATTGTTGTGCACTTTTGTCTTTCGCAGCACATTTTAGGGCAAAAGAAGCAGGAGACATGTCAACATTATTTGATGTCGGAGGAATCTTGGGTAAACGTTGGGGTTTTATAAAGTTGTTACCTTCAATTTGTTTTATGTAAATTTTATATTGTAGTTTCAATTTTTACCATTTCCAAAGAATGTTGATGTTATTGTAAATCTGGCATTTTAACAAATTAAATGAAGCGCTGAAACTAAGATTTTTAAAATTCAAATGCCTCCATTAGATTGTGTAATTTTTATTCACTTGTAAAAAAAAACTGATAAATCTTAAATGCAGCTCTTGTATTTTTAGTTTGTTTTTATCACTTTCACTAAAGCGTCCGCCTCTTTGTGTGCAGGAGGAATTCTGGCGGGCGTTGCTTCTGATCTTACTGGAGGAAGAGCGACGACCTGCTGCGTCATGCTGATCGCTGCTGCCCCGATGGTGAGTTTCCTCACACGGAGGTTTATTTTGTTCCTTACTCTGGAAAACGTTACATAACACTGGAGCAAAAACATCGATTTTGAGTTATCTAAAGTTCATGACTCTCACTGTTTAGTTATGATCTGTATGGCGTCGTGTTTGCAGACAGTTTGTGGCGTACTGTACAGTCTTTTTTACTGTTAAATATAAAAGTACACAAAGCTTCTGAACAAACTTTACTTTAATTAGTTTCTCAGTCTTTCCCACAAGTGACAGCAAAGCCTTTTAGTTTTGATTCATTCATTTATTTTTATGCTAAATTTAAAAATCAAGAAAAGTATTAAAAACTATGGCACATTAAACTGTCCAAAGCATATGTGTCAAATTCAAGGCCCGGGGGCCAAATGTGGCCCTCGTTGACATCTTATCTGGCCCCCAAGATATTGTTTTAAATATAAAATACTTTTATAACTTTAATTTTTTTTTGATAATCTTTGATTGTGATGTCACAAGTGCAAAAGAGAATGTCAAATGAGACCAATCAAACCCTTGTTGAGGAACCTGCCACCAAGAAAAGATGTTTGGTATCTAACTTGACTGAATGTAGATTCTGAAACCGGCCCTTAGTTTGAAAAAGGTTTAATTTTGGCCCCTTTTGTACGGTAAGTGAATTTGACACCCCCTGTTCTAAAGTATTGAGAAATAAAAAACCCTTCCAGTGTGTTGTCTTTTGCTGTTTAACAGCAGAGTAATCTTTGCTTTTCATCATTATTTTGTTCAAACAGTGTAAAAAATTAGCTTCTTTCTCTTAGAGAACTAATGTTTTTTTTTGGTCCAGTAATGATCACAGCTATAACTTAAACTAACACAGTGAGGCTTTAGAGTTTTGGAATATGGAAAATAATGTAGTTGAATTTGACTTTTCTCAAGAAAATATCAGGCTTTGGCTTAATGGAAGGGTAACATTCCCTTCATGTTTTAGATGGCTTTAGTTGGTTTTATTTATTACAAATATTTCACATTATAGTTTAGTTTATTAAGACATTCTGCATCTTAATTTTCTTTTATTTGAGATCAGACTTTATTTACTTTATAGAAATGGACAAGGATTTTGCAACTGTTTATTAATCTTTGTTTGAGTTCTCTGATTGTTCTGTTCTCATTGCAGCTTTTTCTCTATAACTACATCGGACAAAAGAGCCTTGGCATTACAATTGGTAAGTTTGAATGTATTGTCTTTATTCCACCATATTTACCCAACACTTCGTCATAATGCATCATTTCTAGAACTGACGATTTCATTTCTGACTCCAAAGACAGATGTTAATATCCTTACTTCAAATCTTTAACACTCATTAAAGGGAGTTATTGAAAGAACCCAGTGACCTCAGACCCCATAATCAATATTCACTACAAAACAAATCACCCAGTAATTTCTTGTCGTTGAGCCAGTCGTTTCCATGAGGTCCAAAGTCCACCCTTAACTATTGACTCGGTCTAGACAGCAAGCATGCATCAAATTACCAGATGGACAAGCAGACCTACCAAACGTAGGACTTTTTTTAACTTCAAGCTGAAAGAATGAAAAGAGACCGAGAAGCTGCTGTTTCACCACTAGGAACAGCCAGATGACCCCTTTGGTGCTGCTGACCTCACGTCAGAGCAAACACCCCCAGAGAGACCCAGCTGTAAACTTCACACTGCTCTCTGAGGTTTAAGAGAGAAGCAGGAAAGGGGGGTCAACTAAAACCCCATATTTATCTCAACTCATGCATTTTCTTGTGCCTCATACAAAACCCGTCAGAATAAATTCCAAAAACCACCTAGGAGCCTCAGTTCAGTTTCTGCTCAGGTAAATCTTTATTAACGTGAAAAATATTTAAAAAAAAAAGGTGATAAGCAAGTTAAAAAATTACATATTTTGCTTGAAGTCTAAAAATCAAAGATCAAAACTATCAACTGTAAGAGTACCGAGGAATGTAGCCACAGCGAGGGACCACAATCAAGAGCCCTACAGAAGTCTCACATTCACCAGACATGGACAGAGGAACTAGAAAAAATGCTGATGCTACAACCCTCCTGTCGTCCCCGGACCAAAACGACCCAAGAGCAACAAGAGGGCCGAGGGATGTAATCTGCTGTCAAAAGTCCAAAAGCTCCAGTTTCTGTCAGGTTTATACTTTTTATATGAATAAACGGACTAAACTCGCATCTCCTATTTCATGTCTCAAACAAAGAGGACCAGCTCAGATTACATCACTTCATATCATTAAGCAGCAAGGATGGGGTTACAAACGCCTCCTTTCTCTGGTTAAAAAAAGGAAAAAGGTACACCTTCTCTTCAGTGTCCACATCTCTTCCTGACCAACTTTGTCTCCAGTAAGGTCTCCTCTCATTGGCTGAAACTGACAGTTTCCAGGATTTACAGCTCCAGTTCTTCGTGGCTGACTGGAAGGGAAGATCAGATAACAGATCTGGGTAACACATGTTCACACACTAGGCCCGCTTTGGAGTGGGGTCAGGACCAGTCCAGCAGACGCTGGGTGATCTAGGTAGCTGATAGTGGGATCAGTTGATGGCTCAACTTTTTTCATCTCTCCTGACGTTTGTGTCACTCATTCGGGATCTCCTATAAAAGTAGGAGCATTCTTTGTTTCCACGTCTGGGCCTCTTAACAGTCACAAACAGAAATATCCCAGCGGTAGTTGATGGATGCATTTTTAAGGCTAAAGTGAATGGAACAAGTTTTCTTGCACAATAATCCATCAAGACGCGACTCGACATTAACAATAAAGTCAGAAAAGGTCACATTATCAGCAAACAACTACTGAAAAATGATTATGCAGTATCGCACAGACGAAGGCATATTTGATAAGGTTTGTTTAATTTAGCATCGGGAAATAACCTGAAGATAAGGTGCTCTGATTGGTGTATTGATTGATCATGCTTTCTTCACGGTACAAATTCGGTCCATAATGTTGCCTCCCCAGGAAAAAGTGAACTTAATGCACTTTTAAAATGAACACAGTGGCGCTTCTTTCCCTCACTTATTCACTTGAATTTATATTGTTAAGAACATCTGACCAAAAAAAAAAAAAAAAAGACAGAAAATGAGGCCTTTTAATTGTAGTTTGTTTTAATGTGTAGGTATGTTGTTACTGTGTGGAGGCCTGGTGAACGGACCATACGCTCTGATCACAACAGCTGTGTCTGCTGACCTGGTAAGACCTGAAGCATCATGGGACATGCTTCGTGTTACGCTGTCTATTAGACCTGAAAACCTGATGCGACTGTCTCTGTTTCAACAGGGAACACACGAGAGTCTGAGAGGAAACTCCAGGGCATTATCAACAGTGACTGCAATCATTGATGGGACTGGATCCATAGGTAGGTAAAATGTTTCTGACTTTAGGATCCATGCAGTATCTGCTATAGAGCGGCTCTGACTGATTATGATATCAGTATTGGAACAGATAGATATTTTCACCCTCAGGCCTTTTAAGTTCTTTTTAGTTTTATGTCCCAAAAAGCTTTCCTTCACATGTTCCACATGCTGATCCAGTTTTTGCCAGAAAACTTTAAGTAGGTGAACATCTGGCAGCCTTGATCTGTTTCATAGGTAGAATATATGGGCCAAAGTATTTGGTCTTACCATACCAGCTTTATTTGTAAAGCACTTTAAACAACCTAAGGACCAAAGTGCTGAACGGTTAGTCAATAAAACCAGAAGCAGTCACAATACACCAAAAAAACACATGACAGCAAACCTTGAACAGCCTTATATTAAACAAATAGATCAACCAGTTAAATTAAATTTGTTAAAATGATCTAAAATTTGTACTAAAAGTCAACATTCCAGGTTGTGTTGATGAGTTTTAAGAAGTGATTTAAAAACAGGCAGGGAGGACGTCTGTGATGCTCAAAGGCAGGTCGTTCGTTTTTTAGGAGCAGCAGCAGAGAAAGTACGATCCCCTCGAAGCGTTCGTTTTGTTTTTGAGCCTCTCCGGAGCAGCTGGTCTGCTGAACTGAGACGATGAGAGATTATGTATGAGTGTAGCAGCTCAGTGAGATGAGGTGAGGCGAGACTATTCAAAGCTTTAGAAACCAGTAAAAGAACTTTAAAATGAATCCTAAAATTTACAGGCAGTCTGCAGCGAGGCTAAAACAGCGGAGAGATGGTCATGTTTTTGTGCCTGTTAAAAGATGTGCTGCAGCATTTTGTACCCTTTTAAGGTGAGCATTAAAGGAAGCGCTGACCCTCCTACTGTATATAAAGTGTTACTACAGTTATCAGCTGAGTAGTGATGGAGTGGATTACTGTCTCAAAGTGCTTTCTTGTAAGAATGGGCTTGACTTTCACCAGCTGCCATGAATGAAAAAAGCTTGATAACTGCTCTGGTTTGATTATCAAATTTAAGATCATTATCTACTTTGACCCCCAGGTTTGTGGTCACTGGTTTAGTATATTGATCCAATAAATGCAGATGTACATGCCGGGTGTCAGTGGATGTTCCAAAAACATAACCTCAGTCTTCTTCTCATTCAATAGGTCAGGGTTTGGGCTGGGTGTCTTAATGCTTAAGACATTTTGAACAACGTTTTGCTTCCAACTTTATGGCAACATTTTGGGGACGGCCTTTTTATACTTCAACGTGATTGTGCTCCAGTACATATACCAACGACTAAAAATACCATTTGATAAGTTTGGTGTGGAAGAACTGGACAGAGTCTGTCATCATCCCCATAGAGCACCTTACCCAAAAAAGTTGTGGGAAGCTTCCAAGGAGAATGGAAGCTGTTAAAGCTGCAGAATAAAAGCCCAACAGTGAGTAAAGCTTGCTGTAGTTTGTGTTAATGAGGAAGCTGAATTTGTTTTACAACTTGATTGGCCTGCCATGTTTGCTACTTATACAATTATTAATATGTACTTTTTGATTTGTTTGTCTAGTGACAAAAATATAAGACAAAAAATTGCCTGATGAGCCAAACTGATCTGAAGTTTCTTTTAGCAGCAGATGTTTCTTATCAGACAGCAGCAGACTGGATGGGCTGTAGAGGAGTCAGTTTTGTCCATTATTATCCTTTGGGTGCTTTACAGCTTACAATTTTTTTGAAAATGCAGTTTTGTCTTGAGCTTTCTCAAGAGTAGTACAGATGTAAGATAACTATGGCAGGTTATCTATCACACTGACCCTCAGGAACCCAAAACTGGCCCTTCTCCGCCTCCATTCCACTGATGATGATAGAGGTGTTTGACATTTTTATCACCCCATCAGCAGATGAATTGTAATGACTTTCAAAAATACTGTAATTAGACAGTAATAAATTAATAGTAATAATTAGACTGTATTCTACAACTGATTAATTGTTGGAATCAACCAGGCTGATTCAAGATGGCTACCGCAACTAGTCAAACTTAGCCATAGTAATCCATAGCCTTAGTCATTTTTGCTGATATTGAGCTAAAATGTGTTGTGGGTAGTAGCTGGAAGTCATCCCCAATACTGTACGTACTTCAAGCACAAATGGATCGCTTGAAATTTTTATTTAAAATTTTGCAGGTGGGCAATATGCGCCACTCAAAAAAAAAATGTTTTAATATGTGAGATGATGATGGGGGTGTTGTCTGCATATTTCACAGTAAAGTTTACTTTACTAATGGGTTTTATAAAAAAGGGCCGAGTACACATCCCTGAGATGCTCCAGGTTTGATTTGCCAAAATTGTTGCTTAATGTGAAATTTTAACAAGAAATTTGAAATGAAAGTAAATTGACTTTTTTTTTGTTTTGTTTTGTTTTTTTAAGGAACGCAGAACATAAATAAAATAAAATATATACAGATTTTAAATTGACATTGTGTGAAGTGGTGATTTTAAATTTAGTTCCGAAATGGATACTAAAAAAAACAATGGAAATTTGAAATGTCAAAACTGAACATATACTGGTAAGAATTTTGGTGTTTTGAAGGAGGGAACTTTTGAATGAATTTAAGACTATTAAACGACAGGATGAAGCCCAACCTGAAATGTTTTGATGTGATCTCCACAGGCGCAGCGTTGGGACCTCTGTTAGCTGGTTTGATTTCTCCAACTGGCTGGAACAACGTCTTCTACATGCTCATCTCTGCTGACGTGTTGGCCTGCCTGGTCAGAAACACTGCTCATTTACACTTATCTCCAAGAGCTTTCAGAGTCTTTTTCCAAAATTTATGTTGGCTTTTGACCTGAATTCAGTTTGACTTTTGTGCTTTAGTATGTTCAATAAAGATTGTTTGTAGTTTTATGCTCAAAGCACAGCGACTCACGCTTCGTTTGCTGTGATTTCAGTTCTTGACCAGACTGGTCTACAAAGAAATTCGAGGCTGGTGTGGACGTCCTTTCCCAATCAGAGGGTGAGAATTAAATTTGGTTTACAATAGTTTCACACCATTCTGATAGTTAATATGGATATACTGTATGTATATTTCAAGTAAAAATCTACCTTTCTGTTAAAGTGTGTAACCTGTGCTTTCAAAATAAGGAATTTTCATATATTAAGATGCTATTTTGAAACTCTTCATCTCAAAAGCTTTGAAATGATCCATAGTTTGTTGAAATTTGGTGGTTTATCACTTGGCCTGATAACAAGCTAGCTTTGTTTACAATAGTGCCAGTTTGAAACCTCAATTTTTATTGGTCTAGAATGCAGAGGTGCCGCTAAGAGGGGGTGCAGAAGGTGGTGATTGTCAGCTTGACTGCAACGTTTCTTTTCACAGGTTTAAAGAATTCTGAAACCCCAAATCCAAACAAACAACAAACCTAAACACTGAGGAGGAAACGACTCAAACATCCTCGTTTCACCGTCTGGTGAATCAAAATCAAGCCAGAAGATTCATGACTTGGAGCTGACGGTTGAAGCCTACTTATATTAAAACAGGAGAAACGTGTCTTTATAAAGACCTTTTTATATATAACTAATCAACTCATTAAGTTGTTTTAATATTCTTTTATTAAAATGTAAATAGTGCTTCTTCTCTAATCACTTGAAAATTCAGGGAAATTAAATGAAGGCGCTCATGTTTGCTGTAAAATAATGCTTTTTGCTGCATGATAAAATTATTGTAAATAGCTAAATGCATCCTGTCATCTTTTAACTTGTATCTGTGCAAACTATAAAGATTCATATAAATGTTCAGCAAACAGCACCAGAGGAGCATGTTCATTTTTAACTTACAAGAAGAACCTCCCTTCATCTGAGCCGATAAGTATTTATAATCCAGGAGTTTTCAAAGTGTAGGAGTTTAATTGTTGGTCTTCTAGGCAGCTACAGCAGGCAACCTCAGGAAGCAGCTCTGTGCTGCCCTGCGGTACGCCATCTATGAGCATGGACGGTGAGAGAGACAAATCATTAGAAAATATCTCTGAGTCAGACACGGATGAAACAGAGGTGTCATAGTCCAGAGCATGGACATGGAGGGTGGAATGTGGCAAAATTAAGTAAATAAATACATCATGAAATACATAAAATGTCAATTTAAAAAAATCTAACCATAATTACATGTATAATTTAATTATTTAATAAATCATTCAAATAACGATATTGTCATTTTGAAGATTTTTTTTATTTATTTAAAAATACATTCAATTATTTAATAATATAAAATAATAAATAAATATCCAAGTACTGTATGATATTTTGTCTCATTTGTTTAACTAGGTTCTCTTTATCTACGTGTAGGACTTGTGTAAATATCTGATGATGTTTTAGGTCATTTATGCAGAATTATAGAAAATTGTAAAGGGTTCATAAACGTTCAAGCACCACTTTCTGTACCGTCCTGGGACAGAAAGTGATCGTGGAGTCGGGGTCTCTAGCAGCATTATACCAAAACTCGAGAGAGCAAATGAGACCCTGCACGAGCTTAAGTAAATATCCGCGCCATAAACGTCCACGCTTCTCAAATACGATCACATGACAACTGATGCTGATTAAGCACAGTGACTGCAGAGACTCATTCTATATCTTGTAAATAGTTTATTTTAGAACCGAGAGATCCTGTGATACTAACAAAGTTTGAACCTTGAACTTAAAGGATCATGCAACAAATTGTCGTTATGATTCAGTCCAGATGCAGCTGCAGTTAAAAACATCACTTTATTTTATGTCAGAATGTTCCTACTGTAACATTATATAACAAAGTTGGTTTTATTTGACATATAAACTCAGACTCAGCAACACATTTTCCACAAAATTAAATAAAACATGCAAAACGAAGTTCAAAACGATTATTAAACATTTACAATTACAAAGAAGTGACATACGAGAGCTGACGGATAGTTTTATAAAACGTTAAAAATCAGACAAATACTCGCTCAGGTTCTCACATCAAGAAAATATATTTTTAATGTAAGAAAATCGTATTTAAAGCAATAAAACCAACAGTTTACACCAACATTTTAGATAAAGATTCTAGATCTGAGCACCACAGATCTCTTTGTGTCCACAAACAGCTGTTTAAAAAAAAAAAAAAAAAAAAGAATTGCTCTATGAAAATAGTCCCTTCTCCAAAAAATAGGAATTTATTCCTAATAGATTAACATTTATTTTAAAAAAGCTCTAATTAGGGGAAAAAAATGTGTGTTTGTTTTGTTTTTGTAGAGGAAAACTCTGGGGTGCTGTTTGTAAAGTTACACAGTCAAAAATGGACAGCAATATTTTTGGTTTATTTAGCCTTTCATAAGAAAAAAATTTTTTTTTTTTCAGTCATATTTCACCATGTCATTCATACATTTATAAATGTCATAGTTCCAAACTAAATATTTAATTTACAAGCTAAATATTTAGTTTACAAACTACAGTAAATACTTAACTTGCAAGCAAAATGTTTAGTTAGCAAGCTAAATATTTAGTTCCACACTAAATATTTAGTTTATAAACTAAGTGTTTATGTCCAAGCTAAATGTTTATTTTACAAATTAAATATTTAACATGCAAGTTAAATATATTGTTAGCAAATTAAATATTTATTTTGGAAATTAAATGTTAAATTTGGAAAATAAATATTGAGGTCCGAGCTAAATATTTAGTTAGAAAATTAAATATTTATTTTGGAAATTAAATGTTTAGTTTGGAAAATAAATATTTAGTTCCAAGCTAAAAATTCAGTTAAATATATATTTTGGATATTAAATGTTTAGCTTTGAAAATAAATATTTAGGTTTGAGCTAAATATTTACTTAGCAAATTAAAAATTTAGTTGAGGAACTAAATGTTTTGCTTAGAAATTAAATGTTTAGTTTGGAAATTAAATATTTATCTTGGACAATAAATATTTGGTTTTGAAATTAAATGTTTAGTTTTGAAAATAAATATTTATCTTGGAAATTATTTTCTAATTTGCAGCTAAGTATTTAGTTCTAATAAATTTTGGAAATTAATATTTAATTTACACCTAAATGTTTAGTTCACTAACTAAATATTTAATTTGCAAGTTAAATGTTTATCTTGCACATAAACATTTAGTTTGTATACTAAATGTTTAGTGTGGAGCTAAATATGTAGCTTGCTAACTAAATATTTAACTTGCAAGTTAAGTATTTAGTTTATAAACAAATATTTAGCTTGTAAATTAAATATTTTGTGTGAAACTATGACATTTATTAATGTATGAATGACATGGTGAAAATATGACTTTGAAAAAAAAAAAGTTTTTTTTTTTCTCATGAAAGGCTAATAAATAAACCAAAATATTGCTGTGAATTTTTGACTGTGTAACTTTACAAACGGCACCCTACAGAATGTTGTTGTTGATTATCATATTTGTGATCTCATATTGTATGATGTCCATTCCTTGTCATGTGCCTTTTTTGATTTGTGTGTAAAAGTCATCAGCTCATTAGAAATCTTCAGACACAACCACTTGTCTGTTTCCTCTGTTAAATCAGTTTAACTGGCTTGACCTGTGACCAGTCAATATATTTTTTCTCATAAAGCAGTGCTTTGGTATGTGAAAACTATAGCAGAACAAATCACAGCGGTTGCAACATTTCTGTGTGTTTTAGCCTTTGCATTGTTTAGAACCATTTCAGGTTTTTATGTGTGTAATTAAAGGGGGACACTTTATTATAGAAGGAAAGAGTATATTGTACAAAACTGAATAGATGTTTAAAAAATGTATACCACATTGGTGTTTATATACTGTATTTGTAATGAGTAGTATCTTTCATCTTCAATATCTCAAACTTTTTGGTTTGGTAAAGTATTGTTCATTGTGTTAGTCATAAAAATGCAGTTTTATTGATGTTATAAACAGTAACTCATTACCTGTACCATATTATTTACGGCAGTTTAGAGCAAGTCTTTGTTACAAAAATTTACCCTCTTGGAAAAAGTGATATAAGAAGAATTCAAATTCAAAGAATTCAAAGTTGTTTCCACGCATATATGTGAGGACTCATTTAGGCAATCTTGGTGTACACTATACGGTAGATGACAGTTTAGACCTGAGAATCTCTCTTTAATCATCATTAGTACATGCAGTATCTGAGATTCTGAAAAACTCAGGTTAGTCTAGCCACAAACCAACAAACAAGGCAAACTATGTCAAAATATACTTTTTATATATATAGTCTATTAATATAATGAGCTGTTAACGGGTCTAAGCTGTGACTAAGCATGAATACTACAGTCTTCTATGTTCCTGTCCATTCCAAAGCCAAAAACAGTTGGTATGTTTGATGAATGGAGTCAAGAAACTAAGCTGCATCATGAATTAAATAATATGACTGCCTCTAAACACTTCCCATGTGTGTTGCTGTGTGATCCAAAAGTGAGCAGAGCTGCATCCTAAATAGTGATTTTGGGCACGAGTTATAGTTCATCTAACAGAAGTGGCTTGATCGTGCGGCTCTTGGCAGGAAACATGTCTGGGTGCCAAAAAAAGCAAATCAAATTTTTGCCAGGTGCATATTCTGGCAAAAAATAAAACTGTTGTATTCTGTATTTTTGTGTAAATGTTAACAAATATATAAATATGAATAAAGTACATCCTAACGGTATATGTTGATTAATTTATTCTTGTTCAAGGGTTTAAAAGTGCAGTTCTACAAAGTACTGTGTACAGTAGATGTGACGGATGGGGCGTATGTCAGATATAATCTTATATGTTGATGATATGCTGGTGATCAACTTGTCATTAGTGTAAAAAAAAAACATGTCATTTTGCATGTTAAGTGGTATCTGACGATTTTATAAGGATTTTGTACTAAATATCAAAACCACACCAGTAAAGTTACTTTTAGGAATTTCACCACTTGTTCATATCTTGTTTTGTTTAAAGCACGCATACATTTTGGATACTTTGTACTTTGTACATGATTTAAAAAAATGTTAAACTAGCACCCTTATGTTTAAGAATGCATATTGTCATGGCCTTGCATGTCAAAGTTTGACACAAAAATCATGCTGGATCTGTTACTTCTCAGATTAAGTGATGGGATTGACTGTACCACGAAAAACCATTGCTCTAGCAGTTTCAAGTTCTGCTAGCGAGAAGATGGCAACCTAATTAGTGAGCTCCCAACGAATTTCTATAAAATACCCTCTAATGCATTTTTCTTTTTAACACTAGTGAATATTTGTTAAGATGGAAAAGGGGTTTCTACCAGAAGCAGGAAAACTACCATTTGTTGGAGGAAGAGACGACTTTGAGCCAGGTGACCAAGGCTATTCCCTGGAGCTAAGTCCTCGAGGTGGCGACACACCTGAGCCTAGCTTGTAAACTATGAGCATTGTGACTTCAGAAGAGATAACATCATCCAGCTGGAGGACATTAAACAAGAAATAAAAGGCGTGAATAATGGACTGGACGAAGCAGAAGGAAGAATAGAAGAAATGGCGCTACAAACGGTATCTATGTTAATTAAGAGGCTAGCCCAACGTCAAGCTAAGATGGAAGCTAGGCTCATAGAACATGATGGTTGTGCACGTAGGGGGAATCTGCGGCTTTATGGGATACCTGAAGACAAGTAGGGAGCTGATATATGGTTATTTTTCTGGACAATGTGTTTAAAAAAAGCGTTGGACCTCCTTGATGACCGGGATCTGGGAATTGAACAAGCACATCGAGCACTGGCCCAAAAGCCGGTCAGCACACATGGGAAACTCAGATCTATCGTGGTAAAGTTTGGGAGTGACTGTACGGCTGCACAAAAAGTATTAAAAAAAGTGAAGGTTTCAGACCACCTATCCAGCAAGGCGTTCTACAACGAAGGCACTCGTCTCAACCAGGACACAGCAAAAGCAACAAGAGATATGGCCGCTCGTGGGTTTCCAGTCACCATCGTAACATCTGCAGCAGCTCTGGATCATGAAGAGATGCATCTCTTGTCTTCATGGCAGAAGGCGAGAAGACAACATGAGGAGTGACGACCAAGACCCTGGACCAGCAGGTGATAACGGGCAGAAAAGCCACCAAGCACGAATCAGGGGAAAGCTTCAGGGATTCAGAAGACAGTCTGCCATTGAGAACTTCATCCAAGTTCACACTACAGAGTAAGTTACCGGTAAGTTTTTGTTTTGCCAGAGGTACTTAAAGTCTCAGTTATCCTAATTAAAGTGTCCATGCTTCTTATTAGTTACTCTAATTAAGAGTAGAGACAGCCGAATAGTGAACATCCATAAGTTTTGTTCATCAAAAAAATCTTACTAATGTGTGAACATTATTTAGGGCCCCACCTCCACAATGGGATGGGTCACTTCCCTACTGGGACCTGGACTACACAAGGCCCTGCAGAGCTCTTTTGATACGAGCCTCTGCCTTGGAAACACCTGTCTTACTTTGTGTTCATAATGTTAATATTGTTCACTGTTTGTCATGGTCTGACACATGTGTCATGGAAGAGATTTTGTTGGTGCATACACATCATGAAACTGGATATTGTGGGAGAGGTTGTATGTGGTTTTATCAGGTTAGAAAATTATGAATGTACTGCACAGGACATTAAGATAGTATCACTTAATGTGAAGGGCATTTCAAACCCAGTTAACACAAGTAAAATAGTATCAAAAATGAAGTGGGGAAATGCCCAGATCATCCTTCTACAAGAGGCACATC
Organism: Hypsolebias martinsi; assembly: GCA_031762355.1. NCBI lineage: Eukaryota > Metazoa > Chordata > Actinopteri > Cyprinodontiformes > Rivulidae > Hypsolebias > Hypsolebias martinsi. Next base: position 9,606,473 of record JARVGQ010000390.1, on the reverse strand, counting down.
TTTCTTTAACGGAGCATGGAAAGATGAGGAGAATGGGTTATGCAAGGGCTTTTTATTCATCTTATAAGTCTGGTTGAAGGAGGGGAGCTACAATATTAATTTCCCAAAATATACTTTTTGAGTATATATCAGAGATATCCCATAGAGAAGGCCATATATATATATAATGGTTACAGGAAAGATAAATAATGTTTTAATAACAATATGTAATGTTTATATCCCACCTGGAAGTGGTTTAGGTTTTCACAGGAATATGTTTGATTTAATAGTAGGAGCAACAGGACTTTTATTCTGCAGAGGTGATTGGAATATATTACTCAACTCTACATTAGATGCATCCAATACACCATTATGCTGGAAAATTAACAATCTAAAGGAGAAACTGGGTACACTGGATCTTTGGAGAGAGTTTTATCCCACAAAACATGACTACACTTTTTATTCATTCCCCCATAATACTTATTCTAGAATATCAAAGTTCATGCTCAATAATCCAGGTAAAAAAAAATCCAATAAAGTTGAGTCAGGTCCTCTGGATGGTTTCTTGATGTTGAAACGTTTCGTCTTTCATCCAAAGGACTTCATCAATCCGAGAAGCCACACACCCAGTCCCATAAGTAGCACATTTCCATAGTGGGTCAACCAGTTTGATGGTGATAAGATGGCTTCCAGAGTCCGCCCTCTGCCTCGCCGATTCGTCTGAGGCCATGGCCAAAGTGGTTCAAAACATCACATGCTCAATAATCCACCTAAATAAACCACCCAGAGGACCTTACTTAACTGTTGGATTTTTTTTTTACGTGGTTTATTTACCTGGATTACCTGGATGTTGACAAAAGGATGTAGGAGCTCCTTCAGCCAAAGACTGCTTAAACCAAGATGCTCTACAGAAAGACACAGGAAGTCACTACTACCAGTGAGCATCAAACACGCTTGTGTTTCCCATTTTTCATGAGCCGAACTCAAAGATCGGATGTTTTCTATGTACACAAGAGGCCTTATTCTCTCAAATATCGTTCATAAATTTGTGTAAATCTGTTAGTGAGCACTTCTCCTTTGCTGAAATATCCGTCCACCACACATGTCAAGATGCTGATTAGACAAGCGCTGGAGAGCTGAGAGACACCGTAGGCGAGTGAGGTGGAGGAAGAAACAAGTTTAAAAGCCAGGCGAGTTTACCAAAAATGTGTTCCTTTCCACTTCCTTCACCAATAGAGGTGACAAGATGATCTCCATCTGCTGTGGCGTTTCTGTCTCCATGAAGGTCTGGACCTTCTCATTTGACACCCGCCCCACTGGATGACAGATTGAGGACCCTGCACCTCCTCTCTCTGTGTGTAATTCCCTCTCCTGCTGGGCAGTCCCAGCTGCTTCTCTTGCCTGAAACTGGAACAGAGTGATCTGCCCGCTGGTCCTTGTCTGAGAGCGGCTCATTCGATCTGTATCAGAGCAGGAGTTGGACCCAGATGTAGATGGAGATTAAATAAGGAAAACAAAGGTCTGACGTGGCAACGTTCCGACATTCAGAACTAGCTGTTCACATGTAAAAAGGAGGACCATCAGCCTAACAGTTGGTCGTTGGTGCCCTGATGGCCACTTGCTATTCACAGAGGGCTGAGTGATACTAGCAATAACATCATTGCAAGAGGGGGACAGTTGAACAGTTTAGTGATGGATAGGTTCTTTTGACAAAGATGGCCTCCTTTACTCCTCTCTCAAACCATCGTTCCTCTCTATCAAGGATGTGAACATCTTCATCCCCTGAAAGAGTGGCCGCTGGTCTGGAGATGAGTGTGGACCGCAGAGTCCCGGCCTGAAGATGTTTCTCTTCTGTGCAAAGAGAAACAACGTAGAGGCTGACGGAGCAAGAGAGTGAGAACAGGCACGGGGAACACAGGGGCTGAATCAAAACACAAGAGATATAAAAATAACCTAAACCACAGGAGAAAACAAAACCACAAAGCAAACTAAATAACCAAAAAAGAAAAAAAAATACCCAGACTATGACTATACTGCTGATTCATCTAATCTGAAAGCCTTTATGTCAGTGTGTCACACTTACACTAACAAATATTATCACTGTGCAAATATCTTGTTTAGTACCCTTTAACACTAGCAGTGACCACCCATAATGTCAGAAATGTGAGACTGTTGTTATAATGTTATTATAACACTTTACACCCCATGCATCAAGTTTCATCAGACAAAACTTCAGAGAGAATGACGCCAGCTAAGTTTATTTAATGTTTGGGATTTTCCATCGAACTGGTTCATCAGTTGATTTGTAGAGGCTTACTTTGGCTTCACTAACAAGAAACAACAGGGAAGGCAGTTACGTGTGTATCACGTGCTGACACGAGACAGTAAAACGTCCTAAAGTATTAGGTCTCTGCACATGAAAGTCTCAGAATGGCCAAAAGAAGTGAGCAAATTCAATTCAGTTCAATTCAAAATACTTTATTAATCCCAAAGGGAGATTAAATCTTGCTGTAGCTCGTCATCCTGGTTTCATTAAGAGTTGTTATATATACTGATGGCTGTGGGCAGGAAGGATCTGCTGCAGTCTGTCCCGCAGCGGATCATTGCAGACAGCCAGCTGCAGGTGTCGAGGGATGATCCTGGTCTTCTTGTTGTCATGAGCCACATTTCCTGCCAGCTCCAGGATCTCAGCCGTCAGTCACTCGAGCATCTCAGCCAGGTAGACAGAGATGCATCCATGGCACCTCCTTTACAACTCAATGGGGATTTGATGCTGTATTTGAGGTAATATTTGAGCTTTGAGATGTTAATCAGCTGCACTCGGTTGTAAAAACCACCTTGGTGTTATGGTTACGCATCATAAATGTCCAAAAGTGAAAGATTTTCAGTGAAAACTAGGGATGCACAATATTATCGGCATGGTATCGTATCGGCCCGATATTAGCGTTAAAATTCAATATCGGACATCGGCCATTCCATTAAAATAACTCGTTGATGTAAAAGACTCTGTTTTCGCCTGCAGCGCAACGCGATGACGTCACATGCGCCTACCTGATTTCACGCTACATCATCCCCAGTTAAGATATTTTTTCCGACGTAACGTTACCCGAGTTACAAGCCATCATTTTCGACGTCACTGAGAAGCTAATAGCCGATAGCGCGACTTGTTGGGTGAGTTTTACCACAGATATTTGGATGTTGTGTTAGCCCTGTTAGCATGATTCGTCTTACAGCACAATGGATAGACAAAAACTTTGAACTTTAAAAGTCTGTCCTTCATGCACAGGAGTGCAGAGGATCCCACACTGCAGCTGGAACCTGGAACAAGCCTCCACAAGTG
>JARVGQ010000390.1:9552784-9563274 GCA_031762355.1 Hypsolebias martinsi | reverse complement strand
CAATGGGAGGTGTGATGACGTCACTGGGGAGGCAGGCTGTAAGTCCGAAATGCTGTAAGTCGGGGAGGCTGTAAGTCAAGGACTACCTGTATATCACCGTTCTGTCTTATCAAGTTACTCAAAGTACTTTACAACACAGTCTGTGTCCTCATGTACCCATTCATCCAGCACTCTAATATATCTGTACAAAGAACAGTCAGTGCAGTATCACATCCATACACTGATGGGACACACATCGGAGGCAATGAGGGGTTCAGAGTCTTGCCCAGGGACACTTCGGCTTATGACTGCTGGTGGAATCGAACCCCCCAACTCTTTCATTGGAGGACGACTGCCCTAACCACTGAGCCACAGCTGCCCCAAATCATTGCCAGCCATCAAAGTTGATGTCAAGAAATGAGTCGCTGCATATGGACGGCATGTTTTAGCCATGATGTAGGGGGTTGAAATGTCTGGGCCTTCCATGATGAGGCTGCATGTCGCTGCTCAGGACCTGCCCTGTCAGCCAGCTCCCTCTGAAGGGCTCCGGTCGTAAGGAACCCCAGTGTGGGGAGGACTTTATCTGGCACCGGCACACGGCTCCTTCCCTCTGTAACGCTGGGGTCGGTCATCAAGTGCCAGCAGGTCGGTTTGATCCTCAAAAACATGCTCTTTCTGAATTCATCTATTGGCAATGTCCTCCAGCACACCTTACATTTTACGAAGCGTGTGTGTGTGTGGTTCTTTTTTATTGTTCAGCTTTAAACCATAAATGCTCAAACGCATGAGAAAACGTGTTTAAACGCCGATGAGGTTCAGGGAAACAATTGAAGCGTGTTTGGGTGTATTTAGGCGAGTTTCAGTACTTTTGTAATTTGATAGTTTGGATTTAAAAAGTTTGTGTGGGAATACACATCGTCATGGCAACCAAAAGTGTGAGTATATTTACACACGGGTCTTTAGCCGTCCCATCTTAAAGTACTGTACTGTACTTTTTTTTTTCTGTTCTGGCTTTAATACAACAAGTGAGTTGACAGTTTTACATCATTTTAAAGTTTTTTTTAAATGTCTTATTTAATTTAATCTGTAAAGGCTGCTTGTTGTACGAAAAGGATTCCAAAATTCGTTTGAAGTTCAAGTCATTACTCCAGCAAAAAGGCAACCGGAGCTGCTCTTTAAAGACACGACTAATACACGCATGAAATATTTATGTAGTGTGAGTGGATGCTCGCGCTCATCAGCGACCCCCCCGACAGCACGACACTGAAAATAGAAATGTGCTCCTCCTCACCAGGCCAGAAGACGTCCTTGACCCAGGAGACGGAGCTGCTGGAGTCTCTGCTGCAGGAAGTGGAGCATCAGGTTGGTCATTTACTGCAAATCAAATCTCAGTTCATGTAAGCGCTGTGCAAAAGTCTTGAGTCGTCTGACTCGTCCCTCATTTTGTTATAAATGACTTCCAAAGAGCCACACTAAGAAAGTCCAGAGAACTGTCTTGAAAGATTACAAAAGAGTTTTGGTTAACATTCATTTGAAGTCGTGTCAGCTGAACCTCGAGCAATAAAGCGACAACTGTACATTCTGCCTTAAAAGTCGCATCTGGGGGTGGGGGGGGGACATAAATATGTCGCTTTGCTGTATAAGTCGCAACTATTATGCGTCACCGCTGACAACCTGGAAAAGTGGGCCGGTGTTGTGCCAAAAGTCGATTGACTGCCAAATGGCGGCCACAGGAGTGTTCACAGGAGGACTTTAACAAGCATTTAATAAGATTAACACTTAAAAACAAATATTTGTTTGCTCAAAATTATAGCAAAGATGTCTCAGTTGAACTTTTCCTTAATAAATGCACTTTAATGGTTAAATAAGCTTCATTTCGCCTGGGCGGCGCGGCGAAATGAAGCTCCAGGAGTTCCGGAACAGACAAAGGTAGCGTTGGTATGGCAAGCCAAGTATCTCATTAATAGCCACGTTTACCTATTAATGAGACACTTGGCTTGCCATAGCAGTCGAGAGCCCTCTAGCGGCTGAAAATGGTAGCGTTCAATATTTTCCATGTCAGAATGAATGAAATCGTCAGATCTCAGCCTAAAATTGAGTATAAATATGGAGAAAAAAACGTAAATAAATTACTTCGTACTATAAGTTGCAGGACTTGCTAATTAATGATAAAAGATGCGACTTATAGTCAGAAAAAAATGGTAGATTAAATTCTTCTACCAGAATGAAGCATTGATGATTAAGAAAGGAGTTCTTGTTGTTAAAAACACACTAAACAGAGATTTTTGGGCAGTAACGGTACCAATGAACTGAGACATTTAGTTGCGTATTTTGCTGCTTAACAAGTTTGTTTTAAGGTAAAAACATCAAACGTTTAGCAACTTTTTTGAGCAGATTTTTCTAGTAATTTGTCTTAATGTCATTTAACATTATCGTTTTTTTAACATTTTAATTAAATTAATAAAAGAAAAAGGCTTCAGTAATCAAAGGTTTAAAAGGTTCTTGTACTCAGAGGGTTTACTGCCGTAATTGTGAGTTTTACTAAAATATTGGCTCATTAAGGTACATACTTAGTACTACATGAATTATTGACAGAATACATCAGTACGTTACATTAAACCACCATATTTTGTGATTTAGAACAGGTCATTTAGCAAAATCAGATTAACAAAAATTGACTGCTTCCTTCATTGTAATAAAAAATAAAGTAAAACTTTCTTTTCAGAACTGTGAGTTTTTGGTTGCACACGGTGCTGTTCTGATTGACAGGATTGACGACGGCCACCATAATCAAAGGCGTGTGTGTCGGCGATCACATCTCTTTCTGTTTGTGTTGAGCAGCTTCACTCCTGCAGTAAGAGTGAGCTGATCTCCAAGAGCCCGGAGATCCTGCTCATGTTCCAGCAGGTCCACAGGAAACCCATGCAGTCCTTCGTCACCACGCCAGTTCCCCCAGACTTCACCAGGTAAACTGCTCTGCTGCCAACGTGACACATCTGGGAAAACTTACTGCCAATGTAAACCTCTGTTAGATATTGTTTTTTCCACATCTGTTCTTTGTGTTTTCAGTGAGCTGGTTCCTGCCTACGACTCCAGTACGTTTGTTTTGGTCAACTTCAGGTGAATCTTTTCTTTTTGGCTGCCTCAGCTGCTTTTAGCTCTAAATCAAGAACTTCCATGTTTTTTACGCCTGAAATTACTAAACATTTTTGTCTTATGTAGCATTAATCGTATTTAAAAGTAGATTGTAGGAGTATCTTAATGTATAAACTTTTGTTTTTCTTCAGCCAGAGCACACATTTTACTGTGTGGGTAAAGAAACGTTTCCTGTTTGTATCGAGTATGTAGAACAACACAAGAGCAACACAAGAGCAAGGCTTCATAAATCATTGTGCATAGTGGTGTTTGTGTGTTGCAGCAGGGTTGCAGGAAATAATTTAATGATATTAATACAAACTGTAAATGTGATGCACAAACAAACTCGGTCATAAACATTTAAAAACAAACAGAAATGAAGCTAAAGTCCAGTTCAGTTGAAATAATAGTGTTGTGATTTTTTTTTATCTGCTTTACTCTTTGTGTTAATAACAAACTGCATTTATTGAGACTTTAGTTGTGCTCTGATGGTCGATTAATTTAGGACCATGTTTTAAAGTTTCCTACATGTGTCCAGTTTCGCAACTTTTTGTCTGTCTAAACAGATCTCACTTGTAAATGAGTCTTCTAGGCTCATTGTGACTTATCTGTCTAAATAAAGCTTGAATGAATGAAAAAAGCGGGCCAGCTTAAAAAAAATCATTGCCTTTAGATTTATTAAACCACGTTGACGTTACAGTGAATTTTAACATGTGTTTTTGTGTTTGGCAGCACCCTGAGGCAGCGAGCGGACCCGGTCTACAGCCCTCCCCTGCAGATCTCCGGCCTCTGCTGGAGACTCAAAGTCTACCCGGTAAGTTGGAAATGATTATTCGCTCCACTCTGTTTTTTTAAATAATGCTTGTGATGCGTTTCCTCAGGACGGTAACGGCGTCGTCCGTGGAAACTATCTGTCTGTGTTCCTGGAGCTGTCAGCTGGACTTCCGGAAACGTCAAAGTAGGAGTTATTTCTTTAAAAATACCACTTTTTCTATCACTTACTTCCTATTCATCATCTGAGGTCACAATGAGATCTAATTTAATGTTTAAATGTTTTCATTGTGTTGCTCAAAGTTTGGTTTTGTTCTGCCGGCTCTATGACTTCCATTTTTCTGATGAAAATGTTTTCACAATACATTTTTCTCTCATTGTTGAGTTCTTATAAATCCCGTTAGCTTTCTTATCAAAGTGCTTTTAAAACAAATTTAAAAACGCACACAAGGTAAGAACTAAACGTTCCTTTGAGTTGACTTTCAAGGTTTCGTTTCATTCGTCAGGACGTGACTCCTCTTCAAGAGCAACCATTTTTATTCAACCTTTAAATTCTAATAAAACTGAGAATGAACTGTTCCAGATTTTTATCTTTAAAACGTCCCGTCAGTCTGAGTTTCTGTTCAGATGATGTAGCTTTTTTTTTATTTTTATTTTTTATTTTTTTAAAGATTTGGGTTTTGGTCGTCCTTTATACTGGCCAAAATTATAGTTTATAGTTTTATTTTTATTTAGAAGAAAATTATTTTTTCATGTTTATTCATGATGCTAGTTTATTTTTTGTCATCAGATGAATGGAAGTGCTCTTTTACAGTTTGTATTTATGAGGTGAAAACCGAAAAATGTTTTCAACATTTTTATTTGACCATAAACTGGAGCTTGTTTTATTTATTCATTTATTTAACAGAGTGAGTATATTGTGTGTTTTCATTCAGGAGGTTACAACACAAATATAGCTGCTTACAACAAGAGAAAACTAAAATGTCTAGTTTTGAAAAATAATAAATAGGTTCCTGTTTGACCAATTTGTTTTGTTTTTGACCTTCATCAGAGTCTTCACCACAAGCTAAAATACATTAAATATTAAAGTGTAGCTGCAGTTTGTACCTTTTTGCAAATGTCCCATCTGCATCCATATAAAAGTAACATTACTAGGATTTTAATACGATGTTAATCCCTAAAAAGCAAAAATGTTATTGCTGTATAAATTACTGAGGTGGTTAAATCAAACAAGTTAGAAAAAAACTAGAATTTGATTAAAAAATAAAAAAAGACGTGTGTTTTTTATCCTGAATGGGTCGTCGTCTGAAGCTCACCAACCATTAACTGTATTCAAAAATAACCCACATGAAACATTTAAACCCTCCCGGCTGCTTCCTCCTTTAAAACTCTTTATTCATTCATTTATGTTCAGGTATGAGTACCGTGTTGAGATGGTCCACCAGGCCTCCAGTGACCCGACCAAGAACATCATCCGGGAGTTTGCTTCTGACTTTGAGGTTGGTGAATGTTGGGGCTACAACCGGTTCTTCAGACTGGACCTGCTGGCCAGCGAAGGCTACTTGAACATGCAGACGGACACATTGGTTCTTCGGTGAGCTCACTCGATCCATCACACACCTTATTTGTCCCTTTAGGTAAATTTGATTACAGTGAAATGAAACAGAAAGATCAATCCGATTCAATAAAAGGGTCAGCGGAGTTTTGTTGACGTGAAACAATCACAGTTTGCCTCAATAGTGTGTTTACTGTCCATAACAGGATCAAGATACTTCACAGTCTGAACATTTTAAATGGGTAGTTTCCATGCCTGGGGGGTGTTAAACACTTATTTTTGCTCCCCTGCTTGCTCTGGTCAAAGCAGCTGTGCCGGCCTTTCTTTATCTGTGTAACAGAGTGATAGTTTTTGTGTGCCGTGCAGCTACCAGGTCCGCTCGCCCACGTTTTTCCAGAAGTGCAGAGATCAGTACTGGTACATCAGCCAGCTGGAGTCTGCTCAGGGCGGCTACATCCAGCAGATCAACAACCTCAAAGAAGTATGCTGCTTGTTCTCTCTGACGTTTAAAGCTAAGATTTTATTACAGCCTGGTGGGGAGGCGGCTCATCCTTAAACATTTGTGATCTTTGTAATCCAGGAGGTTTATGTGTTTAATTTCAGAGGCTGGCCATTGAGTTGTTTCGCCGCCAGACGTCACGCAGCTCCTCGCCCCCCGACCTCAGGCCGGCCACAGGCACCGCGGTGTCTGACAGGGACCCTCGCTCAGTGAAGAGCGACGACGACGCCCTGACAACTTTGAGCAACTCTAAGAAAGGCGAAGAGGACGAGAGGACTCCGCACGACGACTCAAATGTAAGCGTTTTTAAAATGCTTCAGTTTTATTTTAACTTGTGAATTCCTGTTTCATTAACTAAGGTGCTTTACAAACATGAACAGCTTTGGTGAATACACAAAAGGTTTTAATCGTTTCAGCCTTGTGTCCTCATTTAGGAGCCCTAAAATTTTATTAAAAAAAACTGGTTCTAGAGTCAAAACAATCTTGAAGCCCCACCACTACTCTAAGGGCATCATCTGCTTCTTGCTGTTTGTTTCTCACCCAGCGTGTGAGACTAATTTTTAGGTAGCTCTACATGTTGGCTCGATATCATTACTAGGCCTGTCATGATAACAAATGTTGATGGGCAATTAATTGTCTCAGAAATTATTGCAATAAACAATAATATTGTTTGAAATTTGACAATAATTGGTAATTATTGTAAAATTTAAGAAGAAATGTTGGTAAATTTTGTGTGTAGTACCATTTCTGACCACTAGATGGCAGTATGACTGTTTGAACCAAAGGATGGTTAGTGAGGGAGCGAGCAGTGTCTCTTGAAGAAAAACGAGTTAAAATGGACTTTAAAGAAAAAAGAGAAAGGTGTGTGTGTGTGTGTGTGAGGGGGGAGGATGGTCAGTGAAGAGCACCGGAGTTGAACCTTTTGTCATCTAGTGTCTTTGAGACACGAAGAAACGATAAAGCTGATTAATGAAAATGAGGTTGATAACTTTAATTTATCATGCGATTAATTGATTTAATGTTTATTGTGACAGGCTTAATCATTCCTGCAGTTCTTTTTAATCGTTTTGGTGTTTCCATGTGGGTGAAAACATTACTTGAAAGAAACACTGCTCGACTAGTCGATTCTAGGACACCTCGAGAGTTTTTTAATTTCACGACGACTCGTCGCAGTCGCCGGGTGGTTGTTAGAACTGATATTTCTAACCCAGGCCCGCGCCCAGCAGAGCCAAAATAATGTGCTGGATGGCCGGGCTGGGTCGATGTCGGGCTTTTGATTGCATCAGCGGATGCGCGTGGCTGACGGTCCCAATTTGGATCACCACCAGCTGGTCGTGGCCGTTTGACCGTGCGCTGACCGGCCGGTTGAAAGAGATACAGAAAAGTCCAGATGGATCACTGCCAGCGACACGCCTGCGGCTGAACTGGATCCAGCCGCTGCGTCAGCGGACACGCGCGGCCGACGACCGTTAATAACAATAATAACTATAATATTATAATAAGGTGGATTCCTCCACAGCCCGCCCTGCTCTTTTTAGCTTTATTATATTTAATCCACAGTGTTGGATTAAATATAATAAAGCTAAAAACAGTGCGGTGCCTGCCCCACTGTTTTCTGTTTATTCAGGCTGTATCAGCTTACTGATTGCTTGCCATTAATAACAAGTTTAAATGCACGTTTCTTACCGTAAAACTTCACTTTTATCTTACTGCTCTAGCAGTGAAGCTTTTAATGCTCAAATAGAATCCTGCTGTGTTTTTTATGCTTTTTTTTTCTGGAGGTGATGAATCATATTTAATATTTCATCCTCCTTTCAGACAATTAAATCTTTGCTATGAGAAGCTTCTGCAGCCACACGAGATTCCTCCTGATACCCAGCCAACTATTAATAATTAAAAGTCCAATTTCAAAACTTGAAGAAACGCTGAGTGATTTAACATTCAGAAGTAGTGTGAGTTTGATGTTTTGCACATGAAAGATTATTAAACCGTCCATGTCAGATGGGTTTACACTCCCAAATGTTCCCGGGGACCAACAGGTTGAAGGATGGGGAGGAGAGGAACGGTGTGAGGGGGCTAAAGGAACGTCAGTCAGGATTAACGTCTCCACTCTGCTTAGCTGGAGTAAGCTTCTCCAGGAATCACATGCTTAGTTCAACAACAGTTGAGAGGCTGCATGTAGAAAACAAGGATGCAGCATATGCAACATGTTTCCCATTGCTCTTCAGGATTATTTTGCTATCGTTTTTGACAGTCGTCTTTCATGTAAACATTTTCATCACTTTGATAAAACCCTCCATCCGGTAGTTTATTGATTTCAGACTGTAAGGGTTGTAAACTCATTGAAACAAAGGGTGTTTGTTCTCAATCCTTCACCTCTTGCCCCCACCACTTAACCTCATTTATCCATTCTGTGCGCTCACATAAAAGACTAATCCATGTGTCCTGGTTCTTTTCGGGATAATGGAGATGGCAAAGTGTTATCTGGCTTCAAACCTTGAGATTTTCTGTCAGGGACACTCTTAAGAAAGCGTTGCTGAGATTTTTTTTCATGATTTTTTTAAATAAACTGAATAATTCTTAAGGACTAGAAGGTAATTACAGGCTAACATGTATCAAATTACATCAGAATTTGTTATTAAAGATAGTATCTCATTACTCACAACTGCTGGTGACTAGTTGGTGAACAACAGCCATGAGGAAGTCTCCACATTGTTGTATACGTTCCCAAGGGTTCTGTTTCCTTAGTTGAGTTACAAAGGCTTGAAGTTCAATAGGTAAAAAAAAAAAATATTGACAAATTTCCGCCCAGCAAAATAGTTGCAGACAACATGGGTGTCGCAAACTTATCTAAATTATTAAACTATAATTAGTTATTAAAAATACTGATCCAAATCTGCTAATTTTAATTTCTTCAATTTCTCTGGAAGATTGAATCATAGGCAGCACGGTGGCACAACTGGTAGAGCTGCTGCCTCTCAGCGAGAAGGTTGCCAGTTCAACTCCCGGTCCAGGGGCCTTTCTGGGTGGAGTCTGCATGTTCTCTCTGTGCATACATGGGTTTTCTTTGGGTACACCAATTTCCTCCCACAGACCAAAAACATGCATGTTTGGCTGATTGGTAACTCTAAATTGTCCATGTGAGAGAGAGAGACATTATAAATACAATTAAAATACAATCTAAATGTATTATTCAATGAGATTTTAAATACAATTAAAATAAAATAGGTATGTATTATTCACAGACATTATAAATACATTTAAAATATAATCTGAATATATTACTCAGATACATTATACAACTGAAATAAAATTGAAAATGTACTACTCAAGTGTAAAATTAGCACAGACCAAGTGCAATTTGATATTCTCAAAATAATAGTACTTAAGTAGGACAAAATTAGTAGATTTAGAATTTATTTTAACAAAACTTCCCAAATACATTTAATATATTAAATATCAGTACACTTAAGTATACAGTATTTCATTTTCACCAGGGCATGGTTGTTTGTCTCGTTTGTCTCTATGTGTCTCTGTGATGGACTTGCAACATGCCCAGTGCGTACCCGGCCCCTCGCACAGTGATTGCTGGACATGGGCACCGGCGACCCCCATGACCCAAAATGGAAGAAGCGGGTAAAAGATAATGGATGGATTAGGGATTGGAGATGTTTTTATTTTGACGAGAGACTTTGAGCTTGATTTTGCTGCAGTTAGCCTTTAGCTTGTCACTTCAATCATTTTGAGACTATTTTAAGGCAGACGGGATATTAATAGTTTACAACTTTGCCACAAAACCTCACTTTGAAAACGGCTGAACTATCCCCTTGTCTCTGCTTTTCAGCTTTAAGTGCTACAATATAAAAACAAATAGACACTTTGTCAAACTTGGGTATGTTTGAATGCTGCAGTTATTCCGATTGATTACCATGAGGAAGAGGAAGCTGTTTTCCGGAATAAAATATTGTGCCAGAAGGATTAAAGTACCTGGGTGTTTGATTAAAAATAATCTGCTGCAAACTGTGATTTCTCCTGTCATGTGTCAAGTTCACTGTTTTTCATTTCAGTTTGTATTTGGAGGCTTTGGTTGAGTTTTGTCTGCCCGGAACCTGAGCCCTTTTGGATGCATGGACACATATTTCAGCCTTTTCCTCAGAGGGCTAAACACTGCTGGTCATGATATCTGTTCTCCTTCGGTGTCTTGTATTATTCTGTATACAGTCTCAACTCTGCTGTAGTTTACTGGTCTCCCATAGGCAAATCATTAATTTCTTGGCGCCTGTCAAGAAAAGAAAAAAAAAAGGGAAAGAAGGAGAAAAAGCAAACAAAGCAACAGTTTTGTTAATAGCTTGCTGCTGTTGGCTGCTGATCTGGCCCAAGTAGTAATGCCAAATCTTTTGGAACACACACAAACATCAAGCTGCCACCCATCATTAGCGAGGCTCCATGCACACAAATGAATGTGTGTGTGTGCATTTCTGCATGTATATTTGTGTACATCTCCATGTTCTATTGAACGTGTAGAAGTTTGCATTGAACATTCATATTTCT
>JARVGQ010000390.1:9520537-9535528 GCA_031762355.1 Hypsolebias martinsi | reverse complement strand
ATATAATACATTTTCTTGCTTGATTAACATTTATAAGTTGTTTACATGAACTTGTGTGAGACTAGGAATGTTGTTTATTTGACCACAGAACGTTATCTGGCCCACTGAGCCGAAATAAGTTATTAGTAAGCTAATGCTAGCTTGTGTGTCACAGTTATGCTAAAGCTAGCTTAATTTTGCGCAATGTGTCACACTTTTTTTTAGTTTTACAAAATTTTCCGTATTTTGTATCATAACAAAATAAAGACAATGCTTATTATTATTATTATTGTTATTATTATTGTTATTATTATTATTATTATTATTATTATTATTATTATTATTATAAATAAAAGGGGGACCCAGCCGAAAATGTTGGAGAACAACTGGTCTAATCATTTTTTAAGTGATGCCAAATAGTTCTCAGTCATAGAGTCCAGATTGTGAAGGAAAGGGCAGACATGCTAACGGCTAGCCAAACAGGGCCCTGTTTTATATAATTTTTCAAGTTTATGAACTAACTCTTTCAAAAATGATGTGAAACAATGTTACTTTAGCTCATTTTTAAAGTCTAGACTTGCAGGTTGTTGTCTCAACTGCACGACGTCCACTTTGCTGCAGCAGTATGCTAACTTGAACGTTGTTTATTTATTTAGTTGTGCTAAAATGTAGAGGTTTAAATGGTCTAATTCAGTGTTTTTTCACATTCAAATGACAATCTTGTGAAAGAGTTGTTTTATAATCCTTAAGCGTCACAACAAGTGGTGCACCGAAGTCTTCCTGATGCTGAGGGATTTAAAAAGTGAATGTTTGTAGACTTTTGAGATGAGTGTTTTTCTAGACTGGAAATTGATGTGGTGACCCAGTTTTTTTAAGGAACCTTTCTTATGCCTAGATATGGCCATACGTACACCAAAATGGAAGTCAGCACATTGCTTATTTTTCAAATGATCCAACTTGCAGGATTTACTTTAATACATGTATGGCGGCAGCCATCATGAATTTTAATGTGGCAACCTAATTTTTAAGTGCCCTTCCTTACACCTTGGTGTAGTGGAAGTTGGTACAGTATTTTGCTTTTTTTTTTCCTTTCCACATTATCGTGCTCACAACACGGACAAAAGGTTTTTCCAATTCCCCCTTTTTGCTCCACGATGGGGGAGAATAAACAGGCCCGTTTGGCAAGCTGTTAGACTAGCTTGGTTGAAGATTTCTGCTCTTTTCTTCCTACTCTGTTCTCTTTGACAGATATCTTTAATAAATATTACTGTTGAAAACTATTGGAGAAAACATAACTTCAAAATACAGACGATCACTTTAAGGTCTGTGTACGGTCAATACATGGATACCAGGGCTCAACATTGCCCAGCACATTGAAATGTAACAAGATGACCTGTGTTTGGCCTTCGATCAACACTGGTTTTAATGTCATTGATTGATTAATATTCACATAATCAGGGCAAAAACAAAGTCCAAAATGGAGGGCTCTTGGTGAACAGTTTGTTATATTTAATCCTTTTAGGGCCACAGCTGACGTCATTTGTTCACATTTGTGTGCTGCAGTGAGGCGTGCATGCACAATGACTTTACCTTGACGTGTCATTCAGTGACTGACGAGGCTAACGCACGCTCGCACTCCATAAAAGGACAAAAACATCAGCCAGAGACTTGGTCTATTCTTTATATATACAGTTAGTCACCAGTTACAATCCACATGTTTATTTACTACATGAACACAGATAATACAGGTACTCAACGTGTTTTACTGTTTTTTTTTTTTCATTTATTTTTCTTCACTTAACCTGCATGTTGAAGAAGAGCCAATCATGGGGTTTGTCTTCAAGCCCGGAGGACAAGACGCAGCTTCACTCGCCACCCACTTCGCTTCCCTCATGACGCATCATCCGCTGGTCTGTATTTGAACAGCGCATAGGTCCAAAAAGTCCTAGCATCTCACTGAGGAATGCCCCAAAGCCAGAAATGTTCTGCCTCCCTGATCACAGCTTGAGAAGAAAGCTTCGCGTTCATTTTTTCATCAACGTGAAGATCATTCGAACTAAAATAATATCTGAGCTCAGGCTCGTGGACATCTGATCATTTGTGTTTTACGAATAAACGGGAAGCTTTTTCGTTCAAATATGGCTGACAGAACAACATATTATTGCATCCTTCAGCAGAAGACAAACCCTCAGAAAGCCTTTAATGCAATGTCATTATTGCTTACAAAGAAAAGGAAAAGCTTTTTGTGTACGGAGACACAGTGCAGATTCAGGAAGGGCCCTGCAGCTGGACATGGGCGAGCAGAGCTGAACCTCTGCCAGTTTTCATCGTGAAGGAATGGAAACGACCGGCGTGGAGGAGGCTTTTAGTGCAAAGCAGAGCGAGTGAGGAGGTGGAGGATTCACCACGAGGAATACCTGCCTGTGTTGCTCTCACAGATGTTTGAGTATAAGCAGCACTCCGAAACAAATTCAGCAAGGTTTTCTTGAATGCTAGATTATTTTTGCCACTCATTGCTGTTCAAGCTGTAATCCAGAGCTCAGAGAGAGCAGCTAAAACAAAAACCAACCCGGGGTGTAGAAAAATACTACTGCATGCCACAGCCGGTCACTTTATCTTCAGTGTTTGAGTCATAATTTTAACTTGTGTCCCTAAATTTAGTCCGCTTGGTGCGGGAAAGAGATCACGCCACGATTGATTGGTGATCAGTCCTTAAGCCAAAGTTTGAATCCTGCAAATCAAATCTGCATTTCTCAGCTTTATGCTCAAATGGCTGCAAAACTAATGAGATCAGGATCGAACGTGATAAATGATGACGCTGTCTGAGAACGTCAGCGGACAGCTAAGCATCCACGTTTCCTTGATTGGATCCTAATGAACATTTGAGTCTATGGTCTTGCAATTTTTATGAAAGTCCTTCTTTTTGAAGTTTATTAAGGATGTCTGTTTGTTTATCAGTCGTACAGCTGTGCTCTGAGACTACGGGCACGCCAACTATTCGATATATGCTCTCAGGAAGCAGGCTCAGTGGCTGAAGGGAAAGAGGAACAGCACCTTGAAAAAGACCACTCCATGAACTTGTCCACATTTTCTTGAAGTGCACACTTCAAAGTATTTTATGTGTTGGTGCATGGAAGGAACATGGTTTTCAAACTTTTTTCCCCAAAGTGCGGCGTGCATTTGTAGTCACCCCCTTGGTTGTGTTACCACAATCTAAAATCCATCACAACCAGTTTCATTCAGAAGTCACCTAATGAGGCATAGAGTCCATCTAATTTAATCTCATCATAAATCCAGTTCTCTGAAGACCTCAGAGGTTTATTACAGATCATCAGTGATCAAGCAGCATCATGAAGGCCAAGGAACACACCAGCAAGGTCAGAAACAAAGCTGTTAAATTTTAAAGAAGGGTTAGGTTAGAAAATAATATCCCAAACTTTTATCGTCACTTATCAAGACACGGTCGTTCACCTGAACTGACCGTCAAGAAGACCGTGGTGACTCTGGAGGAGCTGCAGGTCCATTGGCCTGCTGGAAGGTGAACGTCTGCCACCATTTCAAACATTTTACTTCCACTTCCCAGTTTTGTCTTACTTCTTGTTGGTCTAACGTACAATCCCAGTAAAATACCTTTTACTGTAACAAAATGTGAGAAAGTTCAAGGAGTTTGAATAATTTCAAGGCACTGAATGACGTGAGCACTTCCTCTTAACTCACAAATGCGTAGCCAGAGTATCTTAACAATTTTTTTTTTTTGGTACCCACAGAGGTGGGCTTGTGCTGCTTTAGGTCTTGCTTTTTGACCAGCCAAAATGTGAGGAGGTTTGGCCTCGAGCTGCAGCAGCAATGACCCTCATGAGCCCTCACAGTAACCCCCTACAAGTTTCTGCAAATATTGGATTGTTTTTCAGTTTATCAGCTGATTATTCTGCAGATAGGCCTGTTGTTCTCAGAACTTGAAGGCTGCAAGGAAGCAGGATCTCGGTTTTATGTCTCCAACCTCCATCAATTCTGCACAAACCGATTATAAAGAATTGTACCGCAGCAAAATGATAGTACCTCATTTCAAAACGTGTAAAAAGTTTGCATTTCTAAACTGCTCTTTTTGTTGAGTGTGATCAAAGTAGAATCTGTGCTGAAGACTAATATATTTCTACCATTTGGTGCAGTTCTTTCAACTTGTTTCTAATACTGTAATGTTTTTAGACTTTTTTTTTTTAACTGTCATTTTAACTAGAGCTCGACGCTGCTATTGATTCATCTGATTTATGACGCACATCTGCTGCAGCTGTGGCTCCAAACGAGGCCAAAACGCCACAGCCGCCTGTGTTCATTACCCCCGATCAATGGGACGTTCATCAAATCTCTTTGGCAAAGCTGGTGTGAAAACCTGCCACCTATTGATACAACTGGACTGGGAATGTATTCATTTAAAAAAAAAAAAAAAAAATTTAACAACATTGACTAAATGGAAATAAACCTGTTGATGCATTTTTGTACTGAAATTGTGTCAGGATAAAGAAGCAGGATGAAATAGCAGCTAAGCTATGACAGATCTATGACTCCACTGAAAGCCCGACAGGCTCAACATCGATAAATACTTCATGTTTTGTAATTCTTTTTTAAAATCTCATATCATCACCATGTCCATGTGCTAACAGAATATTAAACGGCATGATTGTTTAAGGTAAATATCTGTCCCAAACTACTGAGCTTCGTAAAGCGTGGATTAAAAACCACCGATTGAAAAGACAAAAATATATGTACACTCTTCCAGCACTCGCTCACCTTACAGTTAGTACTCAGAATATACATACACATCCATAGTTAATATTTTATGACTGATTTCCTTTTGCTGCCCATTTTTTTGTTTTTGAGACACTGTGGTGAAACTTCCACGAGGGAATTCGATGGCTTTTAGTTTGAACCGACAGTCTGACAATACATTCCTTCTAGCTGGACCCCCCCACCCCACCCCACAAAAAAAAAAAAAAAAAAATCACAAATCTGAAAACAAACAAAAAAAAAATCTTCATGTTGTCCTACTTCACCACCTTCTGGGACATGAAGTACATTCTGTTCCACTGATGCCCCTCAGCAGTAACTTCTCGCCAGCAGAACAGTATAAAAGGTGATGCTGGGGATTCATGACCTTGAAGGAATTACTCATTCAAGGACACCAAATGTTTGTAAAAACAACAATACATAAAAGTTGAAAGAGCATTTTTGAATCTGAAGGAAAAAAAAAACGTTTGTTGCTCATATGTTTTCGGACGCATCTGTGCACACGGTTCCTCAAAACTTTCACAGATTTTCAGGAAATGTTGAGGTTGTTACTAAGAAAAGTTTTGGCGGTGATCTGATTCAGAATTCAGATCCACGAATTCAAGAGGCTGCTGCAGTTCGCTGTGCTGCTGACAGACAGATAGCTATCATGCCGAGCTCTATATCTGTCAATCGACGGAGAAATATGAACGCAGAACGTATGAAGAATATGAGCGGGGGGGGATCAGCAGCATTTATTCCAGTCGGTCATCATTTTAAGGAAACTTACTCAAAGGTCCCCCCCCCCAAAAAAAAAAAATCTAAAATCCTGTTTGTTTAGGCATGCTTTCCTTTAAATTTCAAACATTTATATAATCTATTAATTTACTGTATGTCAATTAAAAAAGCATGTCTTTAAAGAAACTCCTAAAAGTAAGCATTTATGTTACCTGAAGGTTAAATGATGCTAACTTTATTTAGCTTATTTTATTTTATTTTATTTTAGATATGGGTTTGCTTTTTGGGTGAATTTTTTTAGGGAGTACAAAAGCTGTATTTATCCAGGGATTATTAAATCATTTTTGCAAAATACAGTATATATATTTTTTATTTTAGATGAACATGAACAATTATTCAACATCCCAAATAAACTACTGCTAGCACGATAGCTAGTTTTAATGCTAAGCTAATGGTAGCCACATTTTAGGAGTTAACTAGCAGTGTTATCAAAAAGATGCAGTTAACACGTAAAGGACTTAACAGACACTAATCAATCTATTTTTATTTAATTTTTGTTTTGTTTTCATTTACTTGTGAAGCCAAATGTTTTAGCCGTACTAGAGCTATTTCTTTTTTTTTTAGACAATGCTGTGAAATTTGTAGTTGCGGTTTGTTCATAATTTTATTTCCATAGGCATAAACAAATAAATAAAACTGCCTGTTTGCTTTTGTTAGATTATAACTGGAAAATCAAGTTTAAGAGAAACAAGATTACCAGTAAGCGTTCTTTAAAATTTAAGGAGTAATTTTTATACGAAGCGGGAAGTTTTCAAGTTGGCAAAATGTTTATTTACAGAAACAAGTTTCACATTTAATGCAAAATAATTGATTTAACAGGTTAATGGCTGCAAGGTAACGACTCAAGCCTTAATGTAGATATGTTTAAATATACAGTAGTATCAAACTAGCTGTAGGAATGTTATATTGTTATGCTATTGTTAACAAATATACATTTAAAGTATTTTTTTTACAACAGATATTCATCAAAGTTCTTATGAAGGATTCCTGTGACCTGGTAACAGAACTGAGGTGCACCATGTTTAACAGCAGCGAGGGGGTACTCCTTTGCAGAATCTGGAGCAGACCAGCGACAAATCCAATTAATGTTTCCTGTGGGAACCAGTCTCGATGGAAAACACAGAGGGAACTATCTCTAGGCTGCTGATGACTGGGATGTTTGCTGTATTGTTGCAGAGGGACTATTAACACCACAGTGTTATTTACTTGGAGATTAATCCCATACTGTGAGCTGCTGAAGCACAAAATGTGTAAGAGATCTTTCATGTAGCTTGAAGAACATTTTCGGAGAAAGCTTGGTGAGGAATTCAAAACCACTTGTGTAATATCATATACGACACAACTGCACATCCAGCAGATGGTTGTTTTAGCTTAGCGTTAAAACTAGGACGTGGTGGTAACATCCAACATGGTTTTGAAAAAAGTGTTACAAAAATAAACACTTGAATATTGTTTAAAGCTGTTGAGAAAAAAGTGATATATTGACTGTACAAAACTTTTTATTAGAATATTATTTGTTAAAAGGAAAAAAAGGCATATATTCATGTTTTTCTTAAAATACTATTGTGTAAAACAAGCTATGTGGGGTTTATTGAAAATCAATGTAATGGCTCCCTTTTCTAAGATATATAATGTTTAAAAATATTGTTTTTTTATGAGAAATACTCAAAACATGTTTTACCTTCCTATGATTCAGTAATTGATTCTGTAAATTTATGGATAAAATACTAGTAGTATGGTACTTCTATGGCCAGTTCTCTGTTCTGCTGCAATGCAATTTATGATTTTTTTTTTTACACCGCTGAGCTACTGTTGCCATTTCATTCAATTACAGGCCGTCCAGCAGCTGGAGCTGATTAGATTTAGCTCGACTGGTAACAGGCTCATTTCTGAATCACAAGTTTATTGGTTCATACCCCACTTTCAGCCTCCTGGGGTAAGTATAACTTTGTTATTGTGTGAAATCACAAAACAACTGAAGAAATTCACTATATGTCACCTACTAGAAATTTAAATCAATAAACGTACAAACATTAAGGTCACTTTTTGGAAGTTGTTTTAACATTAAAAAGCTAGCACTTTTCACATCCATTCAAAAAATGGAGCACAGGTTAGCTTTAGCTTGCTAGCTTATGCAGCTAGCTAAGCTTGTGCTGTTATAGCAAAACATTGCAGAGAACGTGTTTCAATTTACTTTAGAAGTAAAATTGATTTTTATGTAGGCTTTACTTTTGTTATAAACCTTCTGTGCAGTCAGGTTAGCTGTTTGCCCTTTGGTTAGCCTCACGTGAAGCTATGCTATCAACTTAGCTTAGCCCATCTGCTGCTAATGATGCTAACAAACTGCAGCTCAACTCTGGTTAGCAGAAATAATCAAACTAATGTTTATAAGTAATATTTCAAAGGCTTTTAAACAACTTGTGTTTTGAGATAATACAGTGAGTCATAATTTTAAGCTTTTTTGCATCGAGATACCGGGTAATTAAAACTAAACACAAAGAAAGATGGCTTTATCAATTATTAATTCTGCAAAATTTGAAAGATTTGTTAATGAAATTGAAAAGCTTTTATGGTGCTACATTTTGTGTCAACTGCATATGAAGAAATATTTATTAGAACTAGAGCTGAAGTCTACATTTTCTCTGGATTAGTTTTTCTCATTTATTTAGCTGTTCATTCATTTACTTACAATTGCAATTAGAAGTTCAAGTCAATCAAGTAGTTGGTTCTAAAGATATTCCTATGGCTATCCACTAAAACAAGTATTTTTGGTTCAAAGAAACGTGCATGATTGAGACTTCTACTGTAGGTTTCTATACGTAATAGAAAATCCTCCTTTAGATACAGTAAACTGTAACACGTCATCATGAGATAATATTAAGAGTTGATTTCAGTGAGCAGTACATGTATTAGTGTGATATCTATTTTAATATTATAATCGAACCAAGTTAGATCAATGTAGAATACTGTAATTAAAATTCCCAGAAAAATGTTGACTGTCATTTGAATTTTCTTATTTTTATTTTGCAACTTTCTCAAAATGTCAAACATTTCCTTCAGACTGGCACAAAGTTTACAATCCCACTGAAGCCAGTTTTTTTTCTTAATGATAATAGGAGTATTTTACATAATCAAGACTATAAGAGCCTTAATATGTAATTTATTATCTACAATTTTGCAGCTTCCTGCTATCTTTCTCTAACATGAATAATAGTTTTATCAAGCCTGCTAAAAATTATCTCTCATACTGGGTTTTGTGTAAAACCCTGTGACCAAACAACAGTTGTGACAAAACTATGTTGCTCCATATCCTTTACCCTCCAGAAACCCATTAACTCTGGAGGAGTTCATCCCATCTGGACCACTGGACTATATACGAGGCTTTTATTCAGGTAAGTGAATTCTAATCTTTTATAATCTGGCAGTAAATGCTTTTATCTGTGGACAAATTGTTGCTGGATAATTGCTGGGTCATTGACTGCATGGGAGGGGGGCAGAACAGAATGTGCCTTCAGTGCCACAAACCAAGAGCAAGAATTGTTCCAGCCTCGAGTATGAATGTTATTCATCTGCTTCCAAAGGATTGCTGCTGAGGGGACAAAAAAAAAAAAAAAAAAAAAAGCAGGATGGCCCATTAGAGCTTGATGTGATGTTCAGTCCCCTTACATTCACAACATCTGTCTGACGACAAGAGGACCTGTTTTACCTCATCCAGCATTTTATATCTAGATGATATTAAATATGATGAGAGAGAAATGTTATCACTGAGTGAGCTCTTTGCAGGTATGGACAGAAAGATTGCAGTTTCTCTTGAATAGAGAAAAAAAATGTGACAAAAGTATTTGTGTACTTATTAGTTCAAGGTCTGTTAGTTACAATAAAGAGACTGAAACAATTATACTGTACAGCTACAAAGAATGCATTTTCTGTTTAGTGGGACCAGTTTACAGAAGTGTATTTCATGACAAAGTTAACATTATAGACATTACTTTTAGCTAACATGTTTGTGGGAGGATATACACTATCTGCTTAGTAACAATAAATTACAGTACAGAATGCCAAACTAAATGATTTCCTAATGCTGTTGAGTAAAAGGGAGTGAATTGTTACTGTGCAACAAGTACAGAGGGATATATAACTTTTAGTGTAGACCATTTTGGGCAGTTTAATGTTAGCAACAAAACTTGCCCCACTATACTTTTTATGTTTGTTAAAAATAAATAGGTTATTTCTATAGAGCGTGGAGCAACCAGGTTACATAAATAAATGTTGAACGTATCTTCATACTTTATGAAAATGAATGTCTTTTTAATAACTTGAGGCCGTTCATAGTCCAAAACGGATCCTGCTAGTTGGAGTCCAGGTAACTGGTTTTAAAATGTACTTAAAATCCCAAATTTGGTGTCTTTATTCTGATGTGACACAGATGAAATGTTAATTGCATTAAACCGTCCGTGCCTGGTCTTATTTATGATCCCCATCCGTTCAAAATGAATAATAGTGCCATTTCTAAGATTTCTTTTACACTCAGTTTGAATACATCCTGTTGTCCAACACTTTGAGCTCTGGCTTCATATTGATGGACCAGTGGTCACGGTGGAGGGGGTGTAGTTTGGACTTTACCTAAAGCAATGACAAGCAGGGCTTGTGTTTAGTGGGCCAGCTTACATCTGGAAACACTTGGACTTAGAACAGAGAGTACCAGTCCTCTAACTGAGACTGAATCATCACGTAACGACTGTAGGAGCCACAACTACTTACTATCAAAGAAAGATGTGTGGTTGAAGGCAAAGGTGGGTAAGCTGAGGGGCAGGGGGGTGGAGTGAAGATATTATTGAGATGGTTTGGTTTGGCATGCCCCTTCAGATGATTTTATCATGGGGCAGGTGAGGCACAGCAACCTCAGGCCTCCAGTTGGAGTAGCACCCTATGTGGTCAGATGGTATCAGACCTAGCAGCTCCCTGGATCTGCTTGACCACCTCCGGCCCCATCGACGACTAGTAGAAGCACGCCTGTGGCTTCGCTTTCCTGCTGGGCCCAACAGCGTGGCTGCTTGAGGCCACAATGGGTCCGTAAAGCTAGAGATGCTGGGCTCCTGAAATGGGATACATGACCTGCGTCTCAGAGGGCGTTCTGCTCGGTAGCTGTGGGAAACTGTGAAGAGGTCGGAGCTAAAGGTGAAGCAGGGCTTCCGTGAGCCTCGGATCAGGGAGATCCGACCCTCCAGCGACGGCCCCAGCAAGCTGAGGCTAGTTCTGTCCGTGAATGAGTCAGTTCGGTCTTCGTAGGCGAGGTCTGCAGGAGCAGAGCACTGCTGCAGGGGCCAGCCTCCACGGCTCTTCCCCCCGACGTCTGCAGCGCTGCCTCCCTCGCCACCATCACGCTCTACCCTGACAGCCTCATCCTCCTCTTCCTCGTCTTCCTGCTCCTCTTCCTCCACCTCTGCTACTTCCTCCTTCTCCACCAGCCCCTCCACCACACCCTCCTCCTCGTCCTCTGTGCTTGTGGGCATTGGAGAGCGTGGGTCCCGCAAGAACACCACTATGACAGTTATATTATCGCTGGAGCCTGCGTCTCGGGCCGAGGCCACCAGCTTGTGGGCCACCATGGTGGTGTCTCCAGTGTTCTCCTGGAGATGGTCGCTGACCACCCGCACTGCCTCATCTGGACTCACTGTGTCCCAGAAGCCATCGCAGGCCAGAATCAGGTAGTCCTCTGAGCCGTCTAATGGGAAAATACCATGGTCTGCATCACCACATATGTAGGGTTTGTGCTCCGAATCACCTGAAGAAACGAGAGACAGGTCGACATTCATTACAGAAGAAGTGTCCACTAATCCTGTTCATTTTGTAGCTTCACTTAGAGCAGGGGTGGGCAACATTTATTTAATTATTATTTTTTTAAACCAAAGGTCCAGCTCAAGGTGTTTACCGCAATTGAAGGGCGGTATAGATAATTGGAAAATAAATATTCCCCAAGACCAGAAATCCAAAAAAAAAAAATAAATAAATAGACTTTTCAGGCTTTTTTCTTGTTGTAGTATAATTAGCATGCTCAATAAAAAACATGTCCCACCCAAAAAACACTCTAGAAATAGAAAACATACTTTCAGTAAACTGACTCGTGACAATATCTATATTATGAAATGTTATAAATATGAAATAAAAAACAATAACAAAATGTATATGTTTTGCTTTTTGGAGTCTTTAAAGTTCAGTCTAGTTCTGGAAACAGAATGGCATAAAGTTTTTGCCTTATTCTAAAGATTTTCAATGTATTTGTCTAAGATGTTTAATTTAGACTTCCTTAAGTTTCATTGACAAAATGCAGGCTTTCATCATTTTTTTAAAAGTAGTTTTCTTTTCCATTAAGAATTTGAGGGACCAGATGGAGATTGGGCCATATGTTGCCCACATCCGACTTAAAAGAGTCGATTTAGAAAAAACCCAGTTTTTAAGCCTGAACACGTTACTGAATGTGTGCGTTTAAATTCTCTGAGAAGTTCAACAACTTTTTATCATGACAAACGAAACAAAATACTTCAGTTTGTGCTTAAAGTATGAAGCATCTATTTAAATGGACTGTTTCTGTACCTATAGCTCTGGACACAGACAGGCTGCCGTTGACTCTCCATGTTCCGAACCAGATCACACATCCTCCCAGAGCCTCGATCCTCTGCTTCTCATCCTGCAGATACACAATGACGGTAATCATCTGCGCAGTGAATGACTCATGAGGGTGCTTTGTTATGCACTTAAAGTAATGGTCCACTTAAAATGCAGCTTTAGTTAGACAGCACTGTTGTTTCGGCTGGATGATACAAAGAATATTCTCAAAATGGCAGAAAACACGTTTAATTTTTGACAGTATCAGAGGCTAACCCTTTCATATTTGCCTGGTAGATGATTATGCAGTCAGAGGTCAGCACTCAGATTTCAGCTCTAAATACTAAACAGAAGTAGTGTTTTTCTTTGTGTGCATTTCTCACCTCTCTGTCTGGTTTATGCGGCTTCATCAGCTCCACCACCTGCCCTCTCCTGACCAGAATGACCTGGGAGTCCCCCAGCCAGGCCACATACAACGTCCGGCCCCGCAGGAACGTCACCACGCCCGTTGTTCCACAGCGCAGGCGCTGCCAAACACATACACGTCACAGTGAGCAGCAACGGTGTCTCTAAGGTATTTAAATAAAGTCTGAGAAAGCTAAATGAGAAATTAATCCAAAAATCTAACTGCAGTAAGAACAATGGAAAATGTAGCAATGATAACATCAGTACTGGCAAATAATAAGAAAGAGAGTTTTTACCTCTCTAGAGGCCTTTTTCACAAAACGTTCATCGGTCAGCTTGAAGGCCCTGCAGAGCGCCTCGCTGGCGTCCTGGCTGAAGCATTCCTGATGGACTAAGTTAACGTGGAGGTGATTGGCTGCATAAATGGCAGCGTCCACACCACCATGACCATCGAACACTGCAAAGAAAGCCTGTTCCTCTTGATCCTGGGACACAGAAAACAGACACAGTCCTCATAACTGTGACACTAATAATGCAGTCATGTCCTCACTGTGGGAGCACTGACACCTCCAGTTTTACCCATGTACACTACTGTCTGTCCAGTGCATATAAATAGTTAGACATACAGTACCAGTACAGGCACATATGCTGGATGAATGGCACCTAAAATAGCTGGTTTCTAAAGACGCCTGCAGGAAAGTTTGACATTCAAAAGGAAAGGTCTCCTGGATATGAGTTGTACTGTTAGCATGCTGCATTTGCAATATTTAGCCTTCTCACAGCACTGCTCTGTTCCAAAACTTATTTATTACGTTTCATTTGATGCATGGATATCCTCTCTTTGAGAAAAGGGATAATATTTACCTGGATGTTGAAGAGCGTGTTGAAGTCGGGGATGATGACATGTTTGTCCTCCATCTTGCGCCTCATGTTCTTGATGGCGTGGATGGACGTTTCGTAGTACGGCTGTGGACGGCGGCGGAAAGGCAGCTCCTTTTGCCAGAGGCAGCAAGTCTCAAACAGTCTGTTAAACACCAACCGGGCCAGCGTCACAGACTCCATTTCTAACAAACACAGAACAGGTCAAGTTAAGTACAGTACTTAAAAAAAAAAAAAGTTTGCTCTTTAGAACAGTTTCCTGCCTGGTTATAAATCTGAATGTAAAAACTCGTCATCCTCAGAAAAAATGATGCACTTGTAAAAGTTTTTTTTTTTTTTAACTAATTGGACCAAACCATGGAAGAGGAAAAAAGCCTGTAAGAGGTTTCAGTTCTCTTTGTGCTGACAAAAGCAAAGGCTGTGCCAGAGTTTTAATTTAACGTTGTAATGCTACTGTAGTTTGACCGTCTGTGCTGTCTTTACTTCGTCCTCTCACTATCCATCTGTTCTCTGAAACATTAGGCGTACCTTTTCTGTTTCCTACATCCCCCTTCCAAGAGTTGTGCTCCTATACTTTTAGACGATCACATAAATGTTCCAGTATTAAACTCTGCTTTGACTGTTCTGCGTCTCCTCTTGCTCCAAATGGACGTTTTACCCTTGAATTTCACACAAAAGGCTTCTCACAGCACCTGCCAAACTGCTGCAACATAAAATGAAAAGTGGAGTGCAATGAAGCAACAACAAACAGGATGCGATCGGCCATTACGCAACACAAGCGTTTGTAGAGAGCTTGCTCGAGATGCCTTTTTACTATTTTAGTTTTTGGGCTTCAGTGCACATCTGCTGGAATTAAATTTTGTGGCACTGGGATTCTGAGTGGGATTAGTGGTTTGATGCAGCTTACTTATTGTTTATTTAAAGCTACTGTAGCCAAAACAGGTTTGGAAATTTATGTTTTGCATAATTAGGAAGAGCATTATGTTTGTACCTTTTAAGTCTTAATAGATTAACATAATGTAGATGGCTTTTCACACATTTAACCAATTTACATTATTATTGTTGATTCACCTAATTATTCTCAAATCCTCCATTTATTCTCTGCTTTTTTCTGTTGTCAGTAAACACCTAAATGTCATTCTTAAATGCCCGGTAGTTATTTATCCATCCATCTAGCATCTCTGGTTTATTTCAGGTCAGTTTGTGGAGGTACCAGTTCTCAAAGGGAAACCTAGGCATTCATCTCAGAAGTGACACTACAACTCCTCGTGGAGAATCCCGATGTTTTTTTAGGCCATATCAAATGTATATATTTTCTCCAGCGAGTTCTGGGTTTACTCCATGGCACATCCCTGGAAAACCTCCAAGGAGTTAAGGAGGCATCTAGATCCTCAGACCATCTCAACAAACTCCTTTAGATCATTCTTTATAACAACAGACTTGAGCAACTTTCTTGATTAGTACACTAAGATACCCTGATGCTTGCTCAATAATTCAGGTAGAAAAATCTAAAAAAGCTAAGTCTGGTCCTCTGGACATTCAAAAAACAAAACAAAACAA